>ML781508.1:690673-744536 GCA_009831015.1 Picea engelmannii
TTACAGACAGAATGGAAATAAACTAGCTAGGGCGCTGGTAGCTTATCTCTGAGAAGAGATGTGGCTGCTACTCGCATCCATGAGAAGATGATTACAATGAGGCTCTAGAGGCCTTTTTACAATAGACAAGAATGCCAAAAGTCGTAGACATCCAAAAACCCAACCCTAGGAGATGAAGCGCCAAAAGTCATGTGGACCCCGTTTGGGTAAGTTAGTACATCAACTTCCCGGGGTCGTAACTTTTGCATACGATCTTCGTTTTAGGCGTGTGATAGCTCGTTGGAAAGGTATCGTCGAGGAGATTCATTTTGGGGGATCAATCATGCATTTGGCTATCATTGAGAACCTCTATCTCGAAAAACATTCATTTAGGCCCTCAAAATGGCCCCGGAAGTTAAAACCTGCTAAAAATAGTAAATTGCCAAAATTGCCAGAAAACTATTTTGAGCCAGTTGGAAAAGGTGGGTGGCCACCGATATCCACCTGGATCAGACGGTAAGCCTCCAGAAGTCCTATTCATTGAGCTTTCAAACCTAAAAATGAACCCAAAAGAAAAAGTTAAAGACTTCAATCAAAGATTCTTAACACTTAAAAACTGAATCCCTGTGGACTCCATGCCTACCAAGAATCTCATAATAGCATACTATACTAAAGCTTTGCATCAAAGTATAGCTATTTGGGTTAAACGATCTAAGAAATCCACGTTGTTAGAAGCCTTCAAGGAGGCCAGCCAGATTGAAAAAGACATACTTAGTCTTAAAGACTCTACTAGAAATGAAACAGAAATTAGTTCTTCTTCCAAAAGGAAGATTGAAATCCTCCCTAGACCTACTCAAAGTAAAACACAACCTGAAAGCTCGGATTTAGAAAACTTAACTAAAGTTTTTCAAAAACTCTCAAATCAAGTTATAGACTTAAAAAGGACGACCGAAGAAGCTTCTTCGAGAAAAGGGCCTTACAAACCTCCGTTCCTGAAGCCTTTTCCCACCAACCAACCTAATCCAACCACCGAGGGCTTTAATCTAGAAAGTTTGCAATGCACCCTTCAAACGATTCTAGAAGCCCAAGATAACTTGATGCCTCCTGAGATTCTTGAGGAGGTAGTTGAAGAAGAGACAGTTCAAGAAGAGGAGTCTTCTCCAAATATTTTTGGACACTTCTCGGATAGCATCTTTCAAGCTAACTTCGAGACAGTCCACCCCTATAATACCAGGAGTAAGATATCAAAAAAACCTTCTTCCAAAAACACTACAACTTCGCCTCCAAAGAAATCTAAACTAGTTGAGACTAAACAGAGTCATGTGAATCCCAAATTAGATTATGATGTAGTTGAAGATATTAAAAAGTTAAGGGCTAACATTTCTGTTTATGAGTTATTGAAATTTCCATTTCTGCTACAAAAAATGTTGCAAAACATCACAGAGAATGGTAAAAACGGTAATTCAAACAAGGTTGTGCAGAAAAAAGTTCCTCAGAAGACTTCCAAAAAGAATAATCCCGATCCTCAAGACAAAGGAATCATTCCTGTAAATAATATAAATAATGTAAATAATGTAGATAATGTAGATAAAGTAGCTTTAGAAACTGTGAGTAAAAATCCACAAACTACCACCCTTAGCACTCGCAAAAATATACCTCCATTTTTGTTAACATTCGAGATATTTAATAGAAATGTGAACAATTGTATGGTAGACTCAGGAGCGTCATCCAATGTGATGCCAAGGTCTGTGTGCCAAAAAATTAACGCCGAAGTTGAACCCTCCACCTTAAAAATCATACAACTTGATCAGACCAATGTTAAAGTTATAGGCGAACTAAAAAATGTGCTTATAAGATTCTCGTCTAACCCCAAGGTTCATCAAGTCATTGATATTATTGTTGTGGATATTCTAGAAGTGTATGGTTTTTTTTTAAGTAGGGACTGGTTGGAGCAGCTACACGGTTATTTCGTGACAGATTGGTCTCATCTATGGCTTCCAGAGAACGGTAAGCCCAACAAGATCAAGGTAAATCGTGAATGCTACCTTAAGTTCACGGTCACAGATTTGAACGATCCCAATGAACCATTTACACCTTCTGCTAATTCACCTGAAGTACAAGGGATGGATACCTTTTTCAGAAATCTCATGGCCGAGGCTTCAGCTATCACCAATCCAAAACAACAGTCCGAGATTGTAGCATATGTGCAGCCAACAGCTTCTACGCAACGGTCTCATGTACCTGACAGAAATCAAATTTGGTCTCTTTATTTTGACGGGTCAATGTCCAAAGAAGGAGCTGAAGCAGGCTGCGTTATTATCGATCCGACAGGTAACAAAACATTGATCGCATGTAGTCTAGAATTTGAATGTACTAATAACACTGCAGAATATGAGGCTTTACTGCAAGGTCTTAGAAAAGCTTTAGATATTAACATCCAAAATTTGGCTGTCTTTGGCGACTCTGAAATAGTGTTTAGACAGGTAAGAGATTCTATCCACTGTCTCTCTCCACATATTAAGAGCTACCAATCCGAGGTATGGAATTTGATGAATAAATTTTTTGCTTTCAATATAAATTCTATTCCTAGATTGAATAACTCTGAAGCAGATCTATTGGCTAACGTAGCTTCTAAAGTCTTTCCTGCAGAAGGCTTGTCCCCAGATGCATTCTCTGTTAAACTGTTGTTCCGACCATCAGTGCCCGACAACATCACAAACTGGAGAGTCTTTGACGACGATCAACAGATTATTAACTTTCTGCATATGGAAGAAACTTTTCAAGGCGCGGTGATAGACTAACGCACGCACGATGACAATTTGCACAATTTCACGGTAATACCAGATATGAGAAATCCTGAATCTTCATCGGACATGGTAAATTCGATCCCTAAATCTGTAGTTAGATTAGAGAAATTTTATGATCTTCAAGATAAATTTAAAAAGTCGGTCAACTATAAAACCAATAGTTCATCATTATTATATGTAAAAGTAAACTTAGGAACTAAGGACAATCTGCAGTGCATTAATCTAGGGGTAGGATGTTCTAAACAAGAAAAAGTGGCATTTATTAAATTGTTCAAAGAATTTAAAGATGTCTTTGCATGGACGTATTATGACCTTAAAACTTTCGACCCTAACATCATACAACATGTCATCCCCATGAAACCTCAAACCTTACCCTTCCAACAAAAATTGAGAAAAATGCACCCTAAGCTTGAACCAATCATTAAAAAAGAATTGAATAAGCTCCTAAATGCTAAGATAATTTTTCATGTTAGGCACGCTCAATGGGTTTCTAACCTTGTCCCTGTCCGGAAGAAAAGTGGGGAAATCCGACTCTGCGTCGGTTTCTGAAAACTTAATAAAGCATCTGATAAAGAAAACTATCCTGTCCCACCCATGGAACAAATCCTTCAACAGGTATCTGGTTCCGAGAGGCTATCCTTGCTGGATGGTTTCTCGGGGTACAACCAAGTCCTGATGTCTCCTCCAGACCAACTTAAAACTACCTTCCATACCCCATGAGGCACCTACGCTTATCGAAAAATTCCCTTTGGATTGATTAACGTTGGTGCCACTTTCCAGAGAGCAATGGATATTGCTTTCCGAGGCCTAATCAATCAGTCCCTCGTAGTTTACTTAGATGATGTGACCATATTTTCTAAAAACAAAAATGATCATCTAGCTCATCTATGAGTTGTTCTACAGCGATGTCGTAAATATGGCATCTCCTTGAATCCTAAAAAATCCATTTTTGTTGTAGAATAGGGTAAACTCTTAGGATTTATTGTGTCAAGCGAAGGGATGATTATCGACACCAAACAAACTCAAGTCATCGCAAAACTTCCCCCTCCTACATCCAAAAAGTCTATGTAGTCTTTCTGAGGCCAGATTAACTTCGTGAGGAGATTTGTCCCCAGTTTCTCTGAAATGGTCAGGCCTTTACAGAATTTAATTAAGAAAGACACCCAATATCACTGGGGACCCCTGGAAAATCAATCTTTTAATGCAATAAAGAAGGCCATAATAGATGCTCTGTCTCTCATGAGCCCTGAATTTTGTCAAGACTTTACACTCTACACTTTTGCTTCTGACCATTCCTATCCCGCCATCCTAACTCAAAAGAACGCTGAAAACAATGAAGTACCCATTGCCTTTATGAGCTCTGCTTTCAAAGGCGCTGAACTTAATTACCCAGTGGTAGATCAGCAAGCCTACGCTATTTTCAATGCAGTGAAACATTTCCGGTCTTATCTTTTGAAATCAAGGATGAAAGTTATTGTCCCTTACCCAGCCGTCAGGAACCTGTTAGTGCAGAAGGAACTAGGAGAAAAGAGGGCTAACTAGGTTACCTCCTTCCAGGAGTACGAATTAGAAATTACCCCAGATCAGATAGTGATAGGCCAAGGGTTATGAAAGTTAGTTCCTGACTCAGCAGCAGGACAACAAGAATAAAGTGACACGTCAAACCTAGGACAACACGATCAAAATGAAATCTGTTGTACACAAAACTCGGTCAGTCTGTGGTATGACGATATAAAATTCCGTCGTGAACATGGGTCAGTCCCCCGTCACCTGGATCCCACTAAAAGAAGAGTGTTGAGATTAAAGTCCACCTCCTTTCATTTGGTTAATGGTATCCTATTTCGTCGGAGTTTTGACGACATACTGATGCGCTGTCTTGAGAAGGACG
This sequence comes from Picea engelmannii, assembly GCA_009831015.1. Taxonomy (NCBI): domain Eukaryota; kingdom Viridiplantae; phylum Streptophyta; class Pinopsida; order Pinales; family Pinaceae; genus Picea; species Picea engelmannii. Next base: position 695,348 of record ML781508.1, read on the forward strand.
AAGCAGAGAAAGTCTTGCTAGAATTGCATGAAGGAGAAGTTGGTGGTCATTTTGTTGGCGACACCACTGTCCATAAAATTTTAAGAGACGGTTATTACTGGCCCACACTTTTTAGAGATTCCCATGCCTTGTGTTGTAAGTGTACCATTTGTCAGAAAGCATCAGTGTGGTTACAAAAACCATCATTTCCTTTGCATCCCGCTTTAGTAGATTCTCCTTTTCAGCAGTGGGGCCTTGATATCATAGATCCAATCAACCCTCCATATTCACAACAACATAAGTTCATCATAACAACCACATATTAATTTACACGGTGGTCTGAAGCTGCCACATTAAGAACTGTGAACACCAGTCAGGTAATTGCCTTTCTAAATTCAAATATTATCACTCGTTTTGGTATCCCTGACTGTTTAGTATTCGATAACGCTTCTTACTTTTCCTCTCTTGAGATGAGTGAGTTCACTTTGGAAAAATGAATTAAATTGAAGTATTCTACTAGCTATTACCCTCAGGGAAACGGATTGGAAGAATCAACAAATAAGAACTTGATTAAAATCATCAAGAGAACGATGGCTGAAAATCACAAAAATTGGCACAATGCACTGTTAAACGCGCTCTAGGCCGATAGGGTAACACCAAAAGATGCTATAGGTAACTCCCCCTTTTTTCTCGTTTATGGCAGAGAAGCAATTCTGCCACCACACATTCTTCTTCCTTCACTACAGTTATCGCACAAAATTCAAGAAAAAGACTGTCCCCCCTTGGAAAACCGAATTAATGCTTTGATGAAGCTAGAAGAGGTAAGAGCCCAAGCTAAGCGTAAGTTAGATCAACATCAACTATTGGTTAAAAGATGGTTCGATTCTAACTCTTCTTTTGATAGGAATTTCGAAGTAGGTGACCTCGTCTTGAAATGGGATAAACCGCATGAGGGAAAGGGAGAGCACACAAAATTTCAAAACTTATGGCTTGGACCATTTTTAATTGCTGAGAAGTTGGGTCCTAGTTCTTTCCAATTGCAGAATCTTGAAGGGTAGCCTGAAACCTATTCGGTGAATGGCCAAGCCTTGAAAAGATACTTTCCTTGATGGCAACCCTTGTACATTTTGTACATATTTTTCTTTTGTTTTCTCTTTCTTTTGCCTTTTTTTTTTATTTCTCCTTTTCATTTATCAGTTTGAATTTTTGGAAATACACATACCTGTACACTGAGCTATTCAGACGAAGAAAACAGAAAATTCCTTTGCTCAAATGACTACTAAGAAAATTGTATAAACATCAATTGTATATTCTTGAAATTTACATCTGTGATTGGCAAAAAGTTTGTTGTTTGAAAGAAGTTAACTGATTTCGATCTCTGAGTAAAGTCTATCATGATCATCTATTATCTTTTTACACTGTCCCTATTCCTTAAGGGAATGACTTAGAAGATGTATCCCTACCTTAGAAAGTTGGTTCTGTAAATGAAACATCTCTGGATCTTAATAAAGGATAGTTCTAAGAAATTCTGCTGAGGTCTGAAAAAAATATGTTAAAATATCATAATTTTCAGTGTCACCCCGCTCAACTATATATCTTTGAGAAATAAAATAAGTCAATAAAAGAGCTGTGGGAAGTGCTTGTAAACCCGCCGGGATACTGAACAGGTCTTCTAGCAGCGGGTAAATGCATGCATGGTGCCAAGACAACTTCGTCGGGGTACTGAACAGGCCCGCTGGTAGCGAAGCAATGTCGGGTATATGAAAATTGGCAAAAAATAAGAAACCTCTTAACCTTAAAATGTCCTTTATTCTGATCCGGAAATTCTTGGCAGGATACGGATGTCAGAGTAGGTTAAATGGCAACCCTGTCGAGGCTATGGACGCCTGCTGGCAGCAGTGGCTCTGTCAACAGTATTGGGGATTTTATCTTTAATATCGTGACTCACTTGTCTTAAGACTGTTATCAGTTTTTCATCCTTTAAGCACTGTTGGAATATTTGGTGAATGATGATGTTTACACGATTTTCTGGTTGTTATTTTTGAGTTAGATTTTTTCTCGTTGTACTAATATGAGTTTGTTCTTTCTGGTAGAGATAACTACTTCTACCAGTGTGTCACCATTGTTGGCAACCAATTCACATTTTTCTACTGTCCTTATAAGCTGCCTACACCAATGTTTTGCAAACCTTGATTTTCGTCACAATTCTCAAATAAAATGACACTTTTATTTTTGCGCCATTTGCACACTTACTTTTCTTCTTGTTTTCACGACTGCAAGCGTGAAAACTTGGTTTTCGAAGTCCCATTAAAATCGTCACTGAATTTTTGTAATCATTCTTGTCTATATGCCCATTGTGTTTCCATATTACTTATCACTATGCATTTGACAAGACTCCAAGGTCCTTATTCATTTGGCATTTTTATTTGTTAAATATGACTTCGTTTTACAAGATTGGGGTGATATTCTTTTAATCGATTTTGTGATGCGTTAATGGTTTGATTTGTATGTTCTTTGATCGATTCACTTGGCACATTGGCTTTTTAAAAAAAAACACAATTGTGTTGTGGCAAGACCCTTGGTATAAATCGTTTTATACAACACATAGTTCATATGGTCAAACCCATGGTATGATTTCGTTTATTTCTTTGGTTTTGAAACTAAAACTATGGTTCGTGCAAATTTTTAATCTACTTACCATATATCCATTGGTTGATTTAAATGGCATCGTTGTTAACACATATGCATAGTCATTTGAATAGTTTTAAGCACCGACGGTTGTACTGTGGATATGACTGTTGTGCATGGGACGAAATAGTTCCACCACCTTCGCATGTTCTCTCATAAATGATTTCCCCTATCTCGGGTTAGTCCTAGTGTTTTCGGGTAAGCCTATGAGCATTCTACCCCTGCGTTTACTATGTTCAAACCCTAACCCCTGCACACTACTCACTGTGTGCCCCTCTCAATGGCACCGGTGGTGCGAATAGAGCCAAATGATAGTCAAGCTCTATTACTATTTGATAACGCTCGTAAGGATTTAGAGGATAATGGATGGCTCACATTTGTACAAAAGTTCGAGGGGTTCAATTTGTTGGTTGCACAACAATTCACCCTTACCTTTGATGGGTGTAGGGCTAATGTAGGTGACATTCATCTTGAGATGAATGAAGAGTTCATAAGCTCTGCCATAGGATTAGCAGCCACAGGCCAACGATGGTTTAAAAACTCCAAAGTCGACGAGGTGCCATGGCCTTTGCTATTCGTATCATGAAAAGTCACATCCTGTGACAGAGGTATGCCTATTTCCACACTTAAACCCAGGTGGCACGATCTTTTGATAATGGTTAAACAATTTGTGACCTGTGAGGGTCGGTATGGATTGGTTTTTATTTATCACCTTCGACAGTTAATGAATTTCATGGGTTATCCTTTGAACATGCCATTTTACTTCCTGCATAGCCTTTACAAGATGGCTAAGAGGTTGAAATGCGAGAAGGCCGATAGTAGCTTGTTTCACCATGGCTTGATTAGACTCATCCTCGTTCACCATTTAAACCTTCACAACGATAATTGGCAAGCTTTTCTCTCGCGAAATGGCTTTGTTGATTCATAGTCTGTCCAAATCAACAAGTCTGTGGTTAGTGAGACTAAGGTCGGGCCACCCATGCCTTTTCACGCCCTTCTACCCTCTCCCAAACCCTCTGTTGGCCCTGACATCGAGCTACCCGACATCATAATAGACAAAGATGAGGCTATCAAGAATCCTGTGAGTAAGAAGGCCAAGGGTAACCCTACTGTCAACAACAAGGGTAAAAAGAATGCTCGATTGATATTGAGACTTGCCCAGAATAAAACTAAGCCAAACCTCGATCAAAAGCCCATAGTTCTGAGCGAGGACTCAGACTCCAATATTGAGTGCTTCCTAGCTAGTGAGTACCCTTATTCCCAAGGCCTATGCTCCGAGCCACCCTATGACTATGTTTCTAATTTTCCCCCATGCCTAAAGAACAATCCTAACTACACAGGAATCAAGTTTCATAATGAAACCCTCGATGATTTGAACAAACCCTCGACTGTTATTTCGAAGCCCGAACAAACATCATGCAAACAATGTAATGTGTGGCTTGAGCGCTACTATGCCGATGTTCCCTTATTACAATCGAAGATCAAATATTTGGAAAACCAAGTTACAGTGTTGTTAAGAGAAAGGGACAAACTTCAAGCTAATGACAAGAAGCATAAAACTACTGGTTTGATCATTTTCAGGAATGTTGAATCAGCTACAACCTTCGTCAATTCTAAATTGTCATGACCAAGTTGTCTGTTGATTCTCCAGGTATGAATTTCAATATCAAATTCATTTTATGAATTGCTCGGATTAATATAATGAATTGGGTTTTGGGTTTCAATTAGCTCTGTTCATTATTCGAAATGATTTTTGTCATGGTTTGATTATCAAAAATGGTTATGTGTGGATCTTGTACAGTAGATTCATTTTGCTAAAATAAAATGTGGTTATGATTTTCGTGTGTGATTTGGTCATGCCCAGCTTAGAAATTGATAGGTTTTCATTAGGTTTGATTCGTTTTGAATAATTCTGTTGGTTTGAAATAACCAGATCAATGGGGTTTTCTTTCGCTTGGATTTTGTTTGCATCTGACCTATACAGGAGATTTTTATGCTAAAATTAGAACACGGTTATGTTTTGATTTAATACGATTTTGTTGTGGTTGGATTATATCGGCTCTGATTTAGTCTTTATGGTTTGATTTTGGAACGATTTTGTGGGCTTGAATTGTTATGATCCTTTAAATATGTTATGCGTCATTATTAATGATTGGTTTAATAAATATGATGTAATCTTTTAAATTAGGAAAACAACTCTGTTCGACTTCGATTTGGCAAAAACGACTTTATTTTGTATTCAATCGACATTCTCATTTGGCCTATATCGAAGATCTATTAGCTAAAATCATGGAAACAGTGTTAATTCATAACGATTTTTCCAGCCTCAAACCATTTCGATTCATTCCTATTTGATTTGATTTGCAAGTGATTATTGTGTGCCACGATTAGCAGGATCATTTGTATTCGTTTAATATAGCTCTATCAATTTTAGAACGATCCTGTTGGTTTCGTTTGGATACGACAGTGATCTTGTTGATAGTTGAAGAGACTATTTGTTTTGATTTCAATTGGTTATGAAAACGATTGCATTGTTGTCAAGTTATCCAATACGATTCTGTTTACCTGAATTTGTGATAAAACATGGAACAGAGTACATGCATCTATGTAATCATTCGATTGATCATAATCTTGTTTCCTCTCAAAATTAGCATAACAATTTTGATTTGAATGATTCGTTGGTTTTCAAATAGCAATTAGATACTTGTTTAATAGTTTGAATTTAATTCTTTGAGTGTTGAATTGGTTTTAATACTATTCTGTGTTCAATTTAGACCAGCTACAGAATCGCAAGATTCTGTAGCTAGTCTTTAAAATTAGATTTTTATCAATTTTATCTACAAAATATCCTCTAATATTGTCTATTCTTATCCTTGTTTAGGTACATATGAATTGTAAGGATCAATTTGGGTATGTTGTGACAATATAAGAGATATTTGTGTGATGTAGTTTTTATTTTTAAGTTGTTAGTTGAGTTAGAAATAGAGACTTGGGATATTTTCCCAGATTTGTGTAAACAGTTTTGATAACTCCCACAAGGATGTTTTACCCTGTGGGAGGTCTTTAAATACTTTTCATTTTTTGTAATAAACTCATCATCCTCACTATACGAGAACCAGACTATGGATTTATGACACAGACTGAGATGAAATTGATGTCTTGTAACAACTTTCGCTTTCAATATATCAAACTTTTGTTTCAAGTTTTATTCATATCATTTTGCAGTCGATTATAGACTACCTTAGCTATCATAATCTATTGCAGGTTGATGTGACTTGATTAATGCGTAATCTATATCTGATCTCTCCCTTATTTAAAAAATACAGCAATTAATTTGTTTCAGTTAATGAATTACATATTTCTCTTCTTCGTTGATTGAATCATTTTGTACAAATCCTTACACGCAGATTTATCTAAATTTTATGATTTGTAAATTATAAGGTTGTTGTAATTCTTTATATCTTGTTTGTCCTGTTATCTGTATTTGAAGAGCACAATTGCTTCAAGTTTACGGGAAGCTTACAGGGAATTTGGTGCGGGTTTCCTCCCTTCGATCATCTAAGATAATCATTGCATACAGGACAAACCTGGAGCGTTTCCTCAGGTCAGTGTGTTATTTGTTATTTGATAGTTAATTTGTTAGTATAGTATAAGTATTTTAGATAGATATATGTATAGTTTAGATTTGTAGTTAGATTTATTAGTTTAGTTTCTTAGTTTAGTTTTCTTTTAGTTTATTTCTTTTTCATAAAATTATAAAAAATAAAAAAAACAGTTTCGTTGTCTTAGGACAGTTTGCAATTGATTTTTTGCAGGTTTTCTTCTAAATCTGTAATTTATAAATATTGTACATTTGTGATTAAGATTTGATTTTGTTAGTAGTTAGATATTTAATTTCGTAGAGTTATTATAGTATTAGATAGTAGATTGTATATATAATAGTTAGATTAGTTTATTAGTTTGTTTTAATTGTTATTTTTCATTTAGATTAGTTAATTTAGAGTAGTTTTATTTTTGTTTTCTTAGGACTTAGATCGGCTAACAGAGCCGCTAAACCCGTCAGGGTGGGTTATCCCAAACGACTTGGGTTATTTAGACAACTCCAAACCAGATCCACTCTCCCAGTTGATGGACGGTCAATTTCTCCCGTCAACAAATAGCGCTAAAAGGAGGGCCTGAAATTTATTAATGGCACGAGGCGGTCGTAAGACTCCTCCACCACCTAATCACCCACCTATAGTGACAAGAAGTCATTCGAATGATAACATTCCCCCACAAACAACAACCACATCAACCGACAATCCGAGGATCACAGTTGAACCAGTAACCCCAAATCCTACAGTTGGTGACATACAAGAGATCGTCCGTCAATCTATCATAAGAACACATAGTACCTTAGCCCATTTGAGGCAACCAAATTGATTGTTGGACCAACCTTTAGATTTCTCTGATATCAGAGAGAAACTCAGAGGCACTAATCTCACTATGAACTCTACAGATCTAACCCTCAATCCTGTTGAAGGAGGATTTGGAGTACCTCCCTCACCACCTCCATCATCCCCTTCTTCTTCTGGATAAGACTCTTCTCACAAAGGCAGTTCCCCTTCTCAGCCTTCCACACCCACTACACCAATGGCCAACCAGAACAATCCTGTTAGACATTGTCTTGACCAGGATGCCGTAGTTGTACCTGGAGCTCAGCATCCCTTACCTAAACATCCGAAGAAATGGATTCCAAAGTTTGACCCTGATTCTAAACATATCGTCGAAGATCACATTAAAAATTTTATGTTAGCCATAAGACTCCGCAATGTCGAGCATGAAGACGTTGTTTGTAGGTTGTTCCCCTATACTTTCGAGGGAAATGCATCTACTTGGTACTTTTCCCAGCAACCCCATACCATCGTGTCTTGGTAAAAGTTTGAGTCATGCTTTTTGGAAAAGTTCGGAGATGGTAAATCTCCGGAAGTCCTAGTCATTGAGATTTCAAACTTAAAAACGAACCCAAAAGAAAAAGTTAAAGACTTCAATCAAAGATTCTTAACACTTAAAAGTTGAATCCCTATGGACTCCATGCCTGCCGAGAATCTCATAATAGAATGCTATACTAAAGCTTTGCATCAAAGTATAGTTATTTGGGTTAAACGATCTAAGAAAGCCACGTTGTTAGAATCCTTCAAGGAGGCCAGCCAGATTGAAAAAGACATACTTAGTCTTAAAGAATCTACTAGCAATGAAACATAAATTAGTTCTTCTTCCAAAAAGAAGATCGAAATCCTCCCTAGACCTACTCAAAGTAAAACACAACCTGAAAGCTTGGATTTAGAAAACTTAACTAAAGTTGTTCAAAAACTGTCAAATCAAGTTATAGACTTAAAAAGGACGACCGAAGAAGATTCTTTGAGCAAAGGGCCTTACAAACCTCCGTTCTGGAAGCTGTTTCCCACCAACCGACCTAATCCAACCACCGAGGCACTTAATCTAGAAAGTTTGCAATGTACCCTTCAAACGATTCTAGAAGCCCAAGATAACTTGATGCCTCCTGAGATTCTTGAGGAGGTAGTTGAAGAAGAGACAGTTCAAGAAGAGGAGTCTTCTCCAAATATTTTTGGACACTTCTCGGATAGCATATTTCAAGCTAACTTCGAGACAGTCCACCCCTATAATACCAGGAGTAAGACAACAAACAAACCTTCTTCCGAAAACACTACAACTTCGCCTCCAAAGCAATCTAAACCAGCTGAGACTAAAAAGAGTCATGTGAATCCCAACTTAGATTATGATGTAGTTGAAGATCTTAAAAATTTAAGGGCTAACATTTCTGTTTATGAGTTATTGAAATTTCCATTTCTTCTACAAAAAATGTTGCAAAACATCGCAGAGAATGGTAAAAATGGTAATTCAAACAAGGTTGTGCAGAACAAAGTTCCTCTGAAGACTTCCACAAAGAATAATCCCAATCCTCAAGACAAAGGAAGCCTTCCTATAAATAATATAAATAATGTAAATAATGTAAATAATGTAGCTTTAGAAACTGCGAGTAAAAAGCCACAAACTACCACCCTTAGCACTCTCAAAAATATACCTCCATTTTTGTTAACATTCGAAATCTTTAATAGAAACGTGCACAATTGTATGGTAGACTCAGGAGCATCATCCAAGGTGATGCCATGGTCTGTGTGCCAAAAGATTAACGCCGAAGTTGAACCCTCCACCTTAAAAATCATACAACTTGATAGGACCAATGTTAAAGTTATAGGCGAACTAAAAAATGTGCTTATAATATTATCGTCTAACCCCAAGATTCATCAAGTCATTGATATTATTGTTGTGGATACTACATAAGTGTAGGGTCTGTTTTTAAGCAGGGACTGGTCGGAGCAGCTACACGGTTATTTCGCGACAGATTGGTCTCATCTATGGCTTCTAGAGAACGACAAGCTCAACAAGATCAAGGTAAATCGTGAACGCTACCTTAAGTTCACGGTCATAGATTTGAACGATCCCAATGAACCATTTACACCTTGTGCTGATTCACCTGAAGTACAAGCAATGGATACCTTTTTTAGAAATTTCATGGTTGAGGCTTCAACTATCACCAATCCAGAACAATAGTCCGAGATTGTAGCATATGTGCAGCCAACAACTTCTACGCAACGGTATCATGTACCGGACGGAAATCAAATTTGGTCTCTTTATTTTGACGGGTCAAAGTCCAAAGAAGGAGTTGGAGCAGGCTACATTATTATCGATCCAGCAGGTAACAAAACATTGATCGCATGTAGGCTAGAATTTGAATGTACTAATAACACTGCAGAATATGAGGCTTTACTGCAAGGTCTCAGAAAATATATAGATATGAACATCCAAAATTTGGTTGTCTTTGGCGACTCTGAAATAGTGGTTAGACAGGTAAGAGATTCTATCCACTGTCTATCTCCGCATCTTAAGATCTACCAATCCGAGGTATGGAATTTAATGAATAAATTTTCTGCTTTCAATATAAATTCTATTCCTAGATTGAATAACTTTGAAGCAGATCTATTGTCTAACATAGCTTCTAAACTCTTTCCTGCAGAAGGCTTGTCCCCATATGCATTCTCCGTCGAACTGTTGTTCTGGCCATCAGTGACCAACAACATCACAAACTGGAGAGTCTTTGATGACGATCAACAGATTATTAACTTTCTGCATATGGAAGAAACTTTTCAAGGCGCGGTGATAGACGAACGCACGCACGACAACAATTTGCGCGATTTCATGGTAATACCAGATCCGAGAACTCCTGAATCTTCATCGGACATGGTAAATTCGATCCCTAAATCTGTAGTTAGATTAGAGAAATTTTATGATCTTCAAGATAAATTTAAAAAGTCGGTCAACTGTAAAACCAATAGTTCCTCATTATAATATGTAAAAGTAAATTTAGGAACTAAGGACAATCCACAGTGCATTAATCTAGGGGTAGGATGTTCTGAACAAGAAAAAGTGGCATTTATTAAATTGTTCAAAGAATTTAAAGATGTCTTTGCATGGACGTATGATGACCTTAAAACTTTCGACCCTAACATCATACAGCATGTCATCCCCATGAAACCTCAAACCTTACCCTTCCAACAAAAATTGAGAAAAATGCACCCTAAGCTTGAACCGACCATTAAAAAAGAATTGAATAAGCTCCTAAATGCTAAGATAATTTTTCATGTTAGGCACACTCAATGGGTTTCTAACCTTGTCTCTGTCCAGAAGAAAAGTGGGGAAATTCGACTCTGCGTCGATTTTTGAAACCTTAATAGAGCGTCTGATAAAGACAACTATCCTGTCCCACCCATGGAATATATCCTTCAACAGGTATCTGGTTTCGAGAGGATATTCTTGCTGGATGGTTTCTCGGGGTACAACCAAGTCCTGATGTCTCCTCCAGACCAACTTAAAACTACCTTCCGTACCCCATGGGGCACCTACGCTTATCGTAAAATGCCCTTTAGATTGATTAATGTTGGTGCCACTTTCCAGAGAGCAATGGATATTGCTTTCCGAGGCCTAATCAATCAGTCCGTCGTAGTTTACTTAGATGATGTGACTGCATTTTCTAAAAACAAAACCGATCATCTAGCTCATCTACGAGCTTTTCTACAACGATGTCGTAAATACGACATCTCCTTGAATCCTAAAAAATCCATTTTTGTTGTAGAATAGGGTAAACTCTTAGGGTTTATTGTGTTAAGCGAAGGGATGATTATCGACCCCGAAAGGACTCAAATCATTGTGAAACTTCCCCCTTCTACATCCAAAAAGTCTATGCAGTCTTTCTTAGGCCATATTAACTTCGTGAGGATATTTGTCCCCAGTTTCTCCGAAATGGTCAGGCCTTTACAGAATTTAATTAAGAAAGACACCCAATATCACTGGGGACCCCTAGAAAATCAATCTTTTAATGCGATAAAGAAGGCCATAATAGACGCTCTGTCTCTCATGAGCCCTGAATTTTCTCAAGACTTTACACTCTACACTTTTGCTTCTAACCGTACCTATGCCGTCGTCCTAACTCAAAAGAACGCTGAAAACAAAGAAGTACCCATTGCCTTTATGAGATCTGCTTTCAAAGGCACTGAACTTAATTACCTAGTGGTAGATCAGCAAGCCTACACTTTTTTCAAAGCAGTGAAGCATTTCCGGTCTTATATTTTGAAATCAAGGATGAAAGTTATTGTCCCTTACCCAGCCATCAGGAACCTGTTAGTGCATAAGGAACTAGGAGAAAAGAGGGCTAACTAGGTTACCTCCTTGCTGGAGTACGACTTAGAAATTACCCCAGCTCAGATAGTGAGAGGCCAAGGGTTATGCAAGTTAGTTGCTAACTCAGCAGCAGGACAACAAGAAGAAAGTGACACGTCAAACCTAGGACAACACGATCAAAATGCAATCTGTTGTACACAAAACTTGGTCAGTCTGTGGTATGATGATATAAAATTTTGTCTTGAACATGGGTCAGCCCCCCGTCACCTGGATCCCACTAAAATAAGAGCATTGAGATTAAAGTCTGCCTCCTTTCATTTGGTTAATGGTATCATGTTTTGTCAGAGTTTTGACGGCGTACTAATGTGCTGTCTTGAGAAGGACGAAGCAGAGAAAGTCTTGCTAGAATTACATGCAGGAGAAGTTGGCGGTCATTTTGGTGGCGACAACACTGCCCATAAAATTTTAAGAGCAGGTTGTTACTGGCCCACGCTTTTTAGAGATGCCCATGCCTTGTGTCGTAAGTGTACCATTTGTTAGAAAGCATCAGGGCGGTCACAAAAACCAGCCTTTCCTTTGTAACCTGTTTCAGTAGATTCTCCTTTTCAGCAGTGGTGCCTTGATATCATAGGTCCAATCAACCCTCCATCTTCACAACAGCATAAGTTCATCATAATAGACACAAATTACTTTACTCGATGGTCTAAAGCTGCCACATTAAGAACTGTGAACACCAGTTAGGTAATTGCCTTTCTAAATTCAAATATTATCACTCGTTTTGGTATCCCTGACTGTTTAGTATTCGATAACGCTTCTTACTTTTCCTCTCTTGAGATGAGTGAGTTCACTTTGTAAAAAGGAATTAAATTGAAGTATTTTTCTAGCTATTACCCTCAGGGCAATGGATTGGAAAAATCAACAAATAAGAACTTGATTAAAATCATCAAGAGAACGGTGGATGAAAATCACAAAAATTGGCATAATGCACTGTTAAACGCGCTCTAGGTCGATAGGGTAACACCGAAAGATGCTATAGGTAACTCCCCCTTTTTTCTAATTTATGGTAGAGAAGCAATTCTGCCACCACACATTCTTCTTCCTTCACTACAGTTATCGCACAAAATTCAAGAAGAAGACTGTCCCCCCTTGGAAAACCGAATTAATGCTTTGATGAAGTTAGAAGAGGTAAGAGCCCAAGATAAGCGTAAGTTAGATCAGCATCAACTATTGGTTAAAAGTTGGTTTGATTCTAACTCTGCTTCTGATAGGAATTTCGAAGTAGGTGACCTCGTCTTGAAATGGGATAAACCGCATGAGGGAAAGGGAGAGCACACAAAATTTCAAAACTTATGGCTTGGACCGTTTTTAATTGCTGAGAAGTTGGATCCCAGTTCTTTCCGATTGTAGAATCTTGAAGGGTAGCTTGACACCTATCTGGTGAATGGCCAACCCCTGAAAAGATACATTTCTTGATGACAACCCTTGTACATTATCTACATATTTTGCTTTTGTTTTCTTTTTCTTTTGCCTTTTTTTTTTTGATTTCTCCTTTTCATTTATCAGTTTGAATTTTTGGAAATACACATACCTGTACACTGAGCTATTCAGATGAAGAAAACAAAAAATTCCTTCGCTCAAATGACTGCTAAGAAAATTGTATAAACATCAATTGTATATTTTTGAAATTTACATCTGTGATTGGCAAAAAGTTTGTTGTTTGAAAGAAGTTAATTGATTTCGATCTCTGAGTAAAGTCTGTCATGATCATCTATTATCTTTTTATGCTGTCCCTATTCCTTAAGGGAATGACTTAGAAGATGTCTCTCTGCCTTATAAAGTTGGTTCTATAAATGAAACATCTCTGGATCTTAATAAAGGACAGTTCTAAAAAATTCTGCTGAGGTCTGAAAAAAATATGTTAAAATATCATAATTTTCAACGTCACCCCGCTCAACTATATATCTTTGAGAAATAAAATAAGTCAATAAAAGAGTTGTGGGAAGTGCTTGTAAACCCGCCGGGATACTGAACAAGTCTGCTGGCAGCAGGTAAATGCATGCATGGTGCCAAGACAAATTCGCAGAGGTACTGAACAGGCCCGTTGGCAGTGAAGCAATGTCGGGTATATGAAAATTGGCAAAAAATAAGAAACCTCTTAACCTTAAAATGTCCTTTATTCTGATCCAAAAATTCTTGGCAGGATACGGATGTCAGAGTGGGTTAAATGGCAACCTTGTCGAGGCTATGGACGCCTGCTAGCAGCAGTGGCTCTGTCAATAGTATTGGGGATTTTATCTTTAATATCATGACTCACTTGTCTTAAGAATGTTATCAATTTTTCATCCTTTAAGCATTGCTGGAATATTTGGTGAATGATGATGTTTACACGATTTTCTGGTTGTTATTTTTGAGTTAGAATTTTTCTCGTTATCCTAATCTGAGTTTGTTCTTTCTGGAAGATATAACTTCTTCTACCAGTGTGTCGCCATTGTTGGCAGCCAATTCACATTTTTCTACTGTCCTTATAAGCTGCCTACACCAGTGTTTTGCAAACCTTGATTTTCGTCGCAATTCTCAAATAAAACGACACTTTTATTTTTGCACCATTTGCACACTTACCTTTCTTCTTGTTTTCACGACTGCAAGCGTGAAAACTTGGTTTTTGAAGTCACATTAAAATCTTCACTAAATTTTTGTAATCATTCTTGTCGATATGCCCATTGCATTTCCAATTTACTTATCACTATGCATTTGACAAGACTCCAAGGTCCTTATTCATTTGGCATTTTTATTTGTTAAATATGACTTTGTTTTACAAGATTCGGGTGATATTCTTTTAATCAAGTTTGTGATGCATTAATGGTTTGATTTGTATGTTCTTTGATTGATTTAGTTGGCACATTAGCTTTTTTTTAAAAAGCACATTTGTGTTGTGGCAAGACCCTTGGTATAAATCGTTTTATACAACACATAGTTCATATGGTCAAACCCATGGTATGATTTCGTTTATTGCTTTGGTTTTGAAACTAAAAATATGGTTCGCGAAAATTTTTAATCCACTTACCATATATCCATTGGTTGATTGAAATGGCATCGTTTTTAACACATATGCATAGTCATTTGAATAGTTTTAAGCACTGGCAGTTGTACTGTGGATATGACTGTTGTGCATGGGCCGAAATAGCTCCACCACCTTCGCACATTCTATCATAAATGATTTCCCCCTATCTTGGGTCACTCCTGGTGTTTTCAGGTAAGCCTGTGAGCATTCTACCCCTGCGTTTACTATGTTCAAACCCTAACCCCTGCACACTGCTCACCGTGTGCCCCTCTCCATGGCACCGGTGGTGCGAATAGAGCCGAACGGTAGTCAAGCTCTGTTACTGTTTGATAACGCTCGTAAGGATTTAGAGGATAATGGATGGCTCACGTTTGTACATAAGTTCGAGGGTTTCAATTTGTTGGTTGCACAACAATTCACCCTTACCTTTGATGGGTGTAGGGCTAAAGTAGGTGACATTTAGCTTGAGATGAATGAAGAGTTCATAAGCTCTACCACAGGATTAGTAGCCACAGGCCAACGATGGTTTAAAACCTCCAAAGTCGATGAGGTGCCATGGCCTTTTCTATTCATATCACGAAAAGTCACATCCTGTGACAGAGGTATGCATATTTCCACACTTAAACCCAAGTCGCACAATCTTTTGATAATGGTTAAACAATTTGTGACCTGTGAGGGTCGGTATGGATTGGTTTTTCTTTATCACCTTCGACTATTAATGAATTTTGTGGGTTATCCTTTGAACATGCCATTTTACTTCCTGCGTAGCCTTTACAAGATGGCTAAGAGGTTCAAACGCGAGAAGGCCGATAGCAGCTTGTTTCACCATGGCTTGATTAGACCCATCGTCGTTCACCATTTAAACCTCCACGACGATAATTGGTAAGCTTTTCTCTCTCAACATGGCTTTGTTGATTTAGAGTCTGTCCAAATCGACAAGTCTGTGGTCAGTGAGACTAAGGTCGGGCCACCCGTGCCTTTTCATGCCCTTCTACCCTCTCCCAAACTCTCTGTTGGCCCTGACATCGACCTACCTGACATCATAACAGAGAAATATGAGACTGTCAAGAAGCCTTTGAGTAAGAAGGCCAAGCGTAACCTTACTGTCAACAGCAAAGGTAAAAAGAATGCTCGATTGATATCGAGACTTGCCCGGAATAAGCCTAAGCCAAACCTCGATCAAAAGCCCATAGTTCTGAGCGAGGACTCAGACTCCGATATCGAGCATTTCCTAGCTAGTGAGTACCCTTGTTCCCAAGGCCTATGCTCCGAGCCACCCTATGACTATGTTTCTAATTTGCCCCCATGCCTAAAGAACAATCCTAACTACCCAGGAATAAAGCTTCATAATGAAACCCTTAATGATTTGAACAAACCCTCGACTGTTATTTCGAAGCACGAACAAACATCATGAAACCAATGCAATGTGTGGCTTGAGCGCTACTATGCTGATGTTCCCTTATTACAATCGAAGATCAAATCTTTGGAAAACCAAGTTACAGTGTTGTTAATAGAAAGGGACAAACTTCAAGCTAATGACAAGAAGCAGAAAACTATTGGTTCAATCATTTTTAGGAATGTTGAATCGGCTACAGCCTTCATCAATTCTAAATTGTCATGACCAAGTTGTCTGTTGATTCTCCAGGTATGAATTTCAATATCAAATTCCTTTTAGGAATTGCTCAGATTAATATAATGAAATGGGTTTTGGGTTTCAATTAGCTCTGTTCATTATTCGAAATGATTTTTGTCATGGTTTGATTATCAAAAATGATTATGTGTGGATCCTGTACAGTAGATTCATTTTGCTAAAATCACATGTGGTTATGATTTTGGTGTGTGATTTGATTGTGCCCATCTTAGCAATTGGTAGGTTTTCCTTGGGTTTGATTCGTTTTGAATAATTTTGTTGGTTTGAATTAACCAAGTCAATGGTGTTTTCTTTCGCTTGGATTTTGTTTGCATCTGACCTGTACAAGAGATTTTTATGCTAAAATTAGAACACGGTTATGTTTTGATTATTACGATTTTGTTGTGGTTGGATTATATCGGCTCTGATTTAGTTTTTATGGTTTGATTTTGGAACGATTTCGTGGGCTTGAATTGTTATGATCCTTTAAATATGTTATGCATCATTATTAATGATTGTTTAATAAATATGATGTAATCTTTTAAATAAGGAAAACACCTTTGTTCGACTTCGATTTGGCAAAAACGACTCTGTTTTGTATTCAATCGATTTTCTCATTTGGCCTGTATCGAAGATCTATTAGCTAAAATCATGGAAATTTTTTTAATTCATAACGATTCTACCAGCCTCAAACCATTTCGATTCGTTCCTATTTGATTTGATTTGCAAGTGATTATTGCGTGCCACGATTAGCACGCAACGATTAGCAGGATCATTTGTATTCATTTAATATAGCTCTATCAATTTTAGAACGATCATGTTGGTTTCGTTTGGATACGACAATGATCTTGTTTATAGCTGAAGCAAATATTTGTTTTGATTTCAATTGGTTATGAAAATGATTTCATTGTTGTCAAGTTATCCAATACGATTCTGTTTACCCGAATTTGTGATAAAACATGGAACATAGTACATGCATCTCTGTAATCATTCGATTGATCATAATCTTGTTTGCTCTCAAAATTAGCATAACAATTTTGATTTGAATGATTCATTGGTTTTCAAATAGCAATTAGATACTTTTTTAATAGTTTGAATTTAATTCTTTAAGTGTTGAATTGGTTTTAATACGATTCTGTGTTCAATTTAGACCAACTACAAAATCACAAGATTCTGTAGCTAGTCTTTAAAATTAGATTTTTATCAATTTTATCTACCAAATATCCTTTAATATTGTCTATTCTTGTCCTTGTTCAGGTACATACGAATTGCAATGATCAATTTGGGCATGTTGTGACAATATAGGAGATATTTGTGTGATGTAGTTTTGTTAAGAACCTGATTAGATCTTCAAATATAATCACCAAAAATACTGAATACACAATAGATCCATAGATCAAGATAGAAGAAACCACACTTTATTATTTCCAAACTCTTGAGGTAGGGTAACACCATACAATGGATCATATTATGGAAGGGATCCTCTCTTGTTCACTTGCCTCTTCGAGGGGGCATCCTCCTATTGAGCTACCGCTCCAAATACAATACTTCTCTTCATGTCTCATTATATTGCTTGAATCTCTTTATATAGTGCTACCATCACCTAAGAACATTCTAGAGGAAGAATCTTCTAGAAGTAGAACCTTCTAAGAAGTCCTCTTACATTTATTATATCTAATTACCCATTTATTATATCTAACTACCATAGTAGGTCTTATTTAATAATATAGTGGACCTAGTTCACCTTACATTGAATGACCTCCATTATTATCACTATGGGCCCTTTGGGCCCCCCCACTAACTCTCTAGCTACCTTACATTCCATCCCCCTTATGAAAGTGTTGTCCTCGATGCTTGATGTACAACCATATACCAGGGTCCCATGGATAATTGTGGACCATAATGCTGAAGAAGACTGAAGAACCAAGGTCCCATGTAGAAAGAAAAGCCACCATGTTGAAGTAGTCCAACCACCATTGTAATCCCGGGTCCCATGTCCAAGTGCTCATGTGAACTCCCCGAAGAATATTTTGGAACCCAATAACCAACTCCAAATGACGCTCCAAAGACTGACACCTATCATGTGGATCCAAATAAGAAGATCCATCCACATAGTGGAAAATGGTCGTAGCAGAATCTGGAAGGAATGATACCACTGTAGAATATGCAGACTGAAAACTGGTAACTAGCTCATGATCTGAGACGTTGATGTTCTCTACAGAAGGTGGAGTAGATTCATCAAATAAAATATGGAAGTGGTTGTCATCCCAGAAATGACAACTATCCATATACCAATCATCACAATCGTCCTCAAAATCATACCAAGCATATATTTCTTGATTATATTCATTCATGAGACCCTGCATAAGAAATCTCTCCTGCATGTTATTCAATAAATCTTGAATACTACGAAAACTATCATTGAGGCAATCTGTGAGGCTATTTGTGAGGCTGTTTGTGAGGCATTGTGCAAACACATCCAATCTATCATCCAATTGGGCTTTGAATTATTCAAGAATTTCTTTCAAGGTTTGAGACGAAATAGTCATCTAAGCACCCTATGAACTCTTCGGTCCTGCATCCATCACGAAAAAACTCAAAAAATAGACCCAAGAAGTTTCGGCAGAAAATCGCGGCTTTTTCTGGAAAAACCCTAAAAAACTATTGAACTTGAAATGCTCATAACTTCACTTCCCGGACTCCGTTTCGGCTGATTTGTTTTTTGAAATTGGGTGAAATTGTGAGAAGAACTCAAATCTGTAATTTATTTGGGCAAATTCGGCCTTCAAATGCTATAGAAATAAAAATAAATCGCCCCGCCGTCTGCAGAAAAAACCCTGAAAATTTGTAGATTTTAAAACCTCAATATCTTGACCTTCCGGACTCCGTTTCAGACGATTTTTTTTTTTTAACTTGGGTGTTTTTCTGAGAGGAACTCAGATATACAACACTTTTCTGCAAATTTTGTACATAAATATACTGAAAATTTCTGGAATGTCACGGCCCTCTTTTTTCTTCTCTGAAAAAAAATCTGCAAAAATAAAAAATAGTTGCCCACAACTCCGGCCAAGGAAAGTGCTCTGATACCAATTATTAAGAACCTGATTAGATCTTCAAATATAATCACCAAAAATATTGAATACACAATAAATCCATAGATCAAGATAGAAGAAACCACACTTTATTATTTCCAAACCCTTGAGGTAGGGTAACACCATAGAATGGATCCTATTATGGAAGGGATCATCTCTTGTTCACTTGCCTCTTCGAGGGGGCATCCTCCTATTGAGCTACCACTCCAAATACAATACTTCTCTTCATGTCTCATTACATTACTTGAATCTCTTTATATAGTTCTACCATCACCTAAGAACATTCTAGAGGAAGAATCTTCTAGAAGTAGAACCTTCTAAGAAATCCTCTTACATTTATTATATCTAATTACCCATTTATTATATCTAACTACCATAGTGGGTCTTATTTAATAATATAGTGGACCTAGTCCACCTTACATTGAATGACCTACACTATTATCACTATGGCCTTACAATTTTTTATTTTTAAGTTGTTAGTTTGAGTTAGAAATAGAGACTTGGGATATTTTCCCAGATTTGTGTAAACAATTTTGATAATTCCCACAAGGATGTTTTACCCTATGGGAGGTCTTTAAATACTAGTCATTTTTTGCAATAAGCTCATCATCCTCACTGTGGGAGAACCAGACTATGGATTTATGATACAGACTGATATGAAAGTTGATGTCTTGTAACAGCTTTCGCTTTCAATATATCAAACTTTTGTTTCAAGTTTTATTCATAACATTTTGCAGTCGATTATATACTACTTTAGCTATCGTAATCTATTACAGGTTGATGTGACTTGATTAATCTATAATCTGTATCTGATATCTCCCTTATTTAAAAAATACAACAATTAATTTGTTTCAGTTAATGAATTACATATTTCTCTTCTTCATTGATTGAATCATTTTGTACAAATCCTTACACGCAGATTTATCTAAATGTTATGATTTGTAAATTATAAGGTTGTTGTAATTCTTTATATCTTGTTTATCCTGTTATCTATATTCGAAGAGAACAACTGCTTCTAGTTTATGGGAAGCTTACATAGAATTTGTTGTGGGTTTCCTCCCTCCGATCAACTAAGATAATCATTGCATATAGGACAAACCTGGAGCTTTTCTTCAGGTCAGTGTGTTATTTGTTATTTGATAGTTAATTTGTTAGTATAGTATAAGTATTTTAGATAGATATATGTATAGTTTAGATTTGTAGTTAGAGTTATTAGTTTAGTTTCTTAGTTTAGTTTTCTTTTAGTTTATTTCTTTTTCATAAAATTATAAAAAATCAAAAAAACAGTTTTGTTGTCTTAGGACAATTTGCAATTGATTTTTTGCAGGTTTTCTTTTAAATCTGTAATTTATAAATATTGTACATTTTTTATTAAGATTTGATTTTGTTAGTAGTTAGATATTTAATTTCATAGAGTTATTATAGTATTAGATCGTAGATTGTATATATAATAGTTAGATTAGTTTATTAGTTTGTTTTAATTGTTATTTTTCATTTAGATTGGTTAATTTAGGGTAGTTTTCTTAGGACTTAGATCAGCTAACAGAGCCACTAAACCCGTCAGGGTGGGTTATCCCAAACGAATTGGGTTATTTAGACAACCCCAGACTGGATCCACTCTCCCAGTTGACAGACGGTCAATTTCGCCCGTCAACAGATAGTCAGATCCAACCAAATCAAAGATAAAGAAGTAGTCTACCCCACATTTTTTCGGCTCGAAGTCACATAGAGAACTTCACAGACCTGGTTTTACACACAGAAAAAGGTAAAGCACGAAAATCCCTAACACTTTCTTTATGTTCTATTTCTTTTCAAGATGGCCACCTCTAACAATTTAGGACCAACAAAAGGGTCAATTCTTCTTGGAAAGAACTATTAATTTTGGTCTCTTAGAATGAGATACTTCTTACAAGCATAAGAGTGTTGGGATCCAATGGATCTTGGCTACGTGGAACTAGATCCAACAACCCTAGCTACCATGACCAATCAAGAGAGAGTTTCTTAGGCAGAACAAAGGAAAAGAGAGAATAAGGAAAAATTATAGATTCAGAACTCAGTGGGTGACTCGATTTTCTCAAAAATCACAGGCGATGTTACTTCAAAATAGGCTTCGAAAATTCTACAAACAACTTACCAATGAAATGACAGGGTCAAAACAGTTAAGCTAAAAACCTTGAGGACACATTTTGAGACTTTAAAAATGACAGAGTCTGAAAACGTGGACCAATTTATGACCAGAGTCATGGGAATTGTAAACCAGATCAGGTTGACTGGTGAAGACATCCCTGATCAAAGGATCATTGAGAAAGTCCTCAGAATTCTACCAAATAAATTTTAAATGGTTGTTACAGCAATCCTTGATTCCAAGGATTTGTCAAATTTTTCAGCAGATGAACTAATGGGTTCTCTATTGGCACATGAGACCAGACTACATCTCGAAGATGAGTCAATAGCCAACGTCTTCAATATTCAACTCTCTTTCAGCAGAGGGGGAGGCGGAGGCAGATGAAGAGGTCACCGAGGAAGAGGGAGAAGTCCAAGTAACAATCACTCAAATGAATGTCACAAACATCAAACCCAGAATCAGAATTTCCAGCCTCAAAGAGGCATAGGGAGGAGATCAAATGACAAAGCAAGCATACAATGCTACTACTGAAAAAAGTATAGGCACTATGGATTTGAAAGCCAGAAGAAGCAAACATATCAACACTCAGGCAGAGAAAATGTTTGAAATCATGAAGGAGAAACCTCATATTGAATGTTTCTCTCATGCCACAAGACTGAACAACAACACAAAGATCTATGGTTGATGGACAATGGATGCAAAAATCACATGATAGGAAACAAAGATTTACTTTCCTGCATTGATTCTTCTATTTCATCTAATATTACACTCGGATATGACTCTTTAGTCAAAGTTCAAGGAAAAGGAACTGTACCAATTTTCACTAAACAAAATGTAAAGAAAGACATAAACAATGTTTATCACATTCCAGATCTGAAACATAATCTGTTAAGTGTAGGAAAACTAGCTGAAAATCGTTGTAAGGTACTCTTTGAAGGAGCATCCTGTAGGATATATGAAAAATATCCCAGTTTTAAACATGCCATGCAATTTGAGTTTGAGATGACAGATCTTGGCATAATGAAATATTTTTGGGGGATTGAGGTTGACCGATCAACCAAAGGGATTTTTGTTTGTCAGCAAAAGTATGCAGCAAACATTATCAAACGATTATGCATGGAAGATTACAATCCAACATAAACTCCTATACCCCTAGGCACAAAATTGAGCAAACAAGATGAAGGCCCTACAGTGGATTCTACCTTATACAAAAGTTTAGTAGGCAGTTTGTTGTATCTTACAACAACTAGGCCTGATATTATGTATACAACTAGATTTGTTTCCAGGTTCATGGAATCTGCCAAAGATTCTCCCATGGAACCATGTTTTTCACAAGAAAAGCAAGCACATTGACACTCACTTTCACTTCATAAGCAAGCTAGCCAATAATGGTGACATCACACTTCAATTTTGTTGCTCACGAGATCAACTCACAGACATTTTTATGAAGCCACTAGGAAAAACTATTTTTGATTTTCAAAGACAACACTTGGGCATTCACTGTTATCAGTGTTGATGTTTGTAACTATTGAGTTTAAGAGGGAGTGTTAATTATAACTGTAACCTCAACAGTTAGTGACTATACATTGCCAGATGTTTTGGCTAGTTGTCTCAGTCATCATGATTTCTTTTTTTGTTTCTTGATTCATCTGTAATGGTTCTCGCCTATAAGGCTCATCCTTTCATCTAATACGATTGCGCTCTACACATTCTTATTCCCAATCCATCTTCTTTACTTCTTATTTTTTCATGCCAGACATATATATGGATAGATCAATTTCATGTTATTGTTGATATCTTAGTTCTTATGAAATGGATTCGGTGCCTGCCAACGACTGTCACCTAAGGAACTTGTGCGGATAGCCACTGAATGATGAGACCTTCCTACACAGTCCTCTCACTTCTGCCAGTCATTGTCACCGATGAGACATTAATGGACTTCGGTGAATCTAATAACCATATATATGGATAGTTCATTGTTTTCACCAGCGGAACATTAATGGACTTCAGGGACTCTAATAGACAGATACATTGATAGTTCATTGTCTCAAACAAAATTTGTTGAAATTTCAGTTCGATGGTTCTTGACTACAATGAATAGTTCATTATTTTCCCTATAATGTGAGCCCATAGTATTTGCAACTACAACTCTTTTGCTATGCTGAAATTCCACTAGTTTTGGGGTTTCAACACCTTATGACGATTCGAACCTTGGATCTTACAACTTCTTGTTCTCGATTGGACTTTTGACAATCAATTTAGTGTTGTTCAACTTTAAATCTTCATTTCTTGACTCTTGACAATGATTTTATTTGGTATTCTGGTTCCTTAGGAGAAAATTGCTTCTTCTTGCCAAATGGAAGCACTTTTCAGGTCGTGAGGCTTTCTGTGTATTTTTGCGTAGTATAATTCTTTTGTGAGGATAACCTTTTGGCATTAGGATCATGAAGTTTAGCAAAAGATTGAAGACTCATAATGAGGAAGCATTGCCAGCATGGCGGGATAAGTTCTTGTTTTACAAATATTGAAGAAGCTAGTTAATTCTATGTGGCCACAAGGGAAGGTTCACTTTCCCTTGGCAACAATGAGATCTAGGGTGGCTCCGATGAAGTTCCCCCAAAAAGGAAAAAAATGTCTATCGGACCTATTGAAGTTGGTGATGCTTCATATGATAATCTAGGCACCTTTGTCTCTAAACAGGGCTCTATGACCCTATACTTCAAATGCGATAAACTAAAAAATGACTATGGAGCAGGCACTTTGTTCATTTGCTAAATGTCGAGATTGAAAATGGTTTCATTTCCCATTTTTTCATGGTCAAGTTTTCTGTAGACGGTCTGCCAAGGGTGGAATCAAATATGTCTTGATCAAATGAAAATGATTTGTAGAGGGGTGCAATTACTCGATGAATCTGTAATGACATCCCTTTGAGATTAGATGCTAGCTTTTTTCCAAGGTTTGTAATTTTTACTCTTTTGGGAGTCATTTTCTTGCCTCCGTAATTTTGAATTTGTTGGGAGTCGATTACCAATCTCGTAGCAGTTCATTGTAACTAGTGCTTGGATTTAGATATCTATCATGGTGATATTTTTTACTCTGTTGGGAGTTGGTTTCCCATCTCAACCCTTCAACACTTTGTAAAATTCATTTTGTGTGTGTATCTATGTACGTCTTTAGGATGTTTCTCTGATGATTAGAAGGTTATGTTCATGTTTTTTTTATTATTATCCAGTCTCTGATTTTCATTAGGACAATATTCTTTTCGATCGCGAAGTGAAGGATTTCAGTGATTTCTTTTACACAGTGGGGAATGAATCTAGATATCCAACAACATACTTTATGTCTATTGTTATTACTATAATCAACTTAGGATCCAATGATATTGGAGAGAATTTCATAGTGAGTGAATCTATGCAGTGGATTGTTGGCACTAAACTATTTTTGGAGTCTCTATTTGAAGGTATATATAAATTGTTTGCTTGATAGTAGTAGAAGTAAAGTAGTTAAGGTTTTTATTGATTTTGGGGCACTAATATTTGTAATGGTTTTGTTGGTGAGAGAGAAAATGTTTTTGGGGGTGTGATAAAAAATAATATTGAATGACTTCCAACTATCATTGACATCTCTTGATGTAAAATGTTGGTATCACATGATCTCGCTAATTTGTTTGGTCAATTGTTTTTATTTGTTTTTCATTGCAAAATTCAAACATACATGATGGCTTCCATAAGACGATAAGACACGATGGTGTATAATGTTGAAAACTTATTAGGTCACTGTGATCCAGATTTTATGAGAAAAATGAAATCAATACAGATTATTAATAGGTGCTTAACACAAAATAACAAAGATACAGTAAAACTGGTTTTCTATTCAATAACGAAATAAGCTGAAACTGTAAAATGCATCGGAAACAAGCTTGCTGGAATGGTGGTGGCTTATCTCTGAGAAGAGATGTGATGGATGCGCGCATTCGCAAGAAGATAATTACAATGAGGCTCTGAATCCCTTTTTGCAATAATAAGGAATGTAAAAAACCCTAGACATCCAAAAACCTAACCCTAGGAGAGGAAGCGCCAAAAGTCATGTGGGCCTCGTTTGGGTAAGTTAGTACATCAACTTCCCGAGGTCGTAACTTTTGCACACGATATTTGTTTTAGGCATATGATAGCCCGTTGGAAAGGTATCAAAAAGGAGATTCATTTTATGCACAATAATGAAGGAATTTATATATGGAAACATTGTTTAGGGCCTCAAAACAACTCCGGAAGTGAAAATTGCTAAAAATAGTAAATTACCAAAATTGCCAGAAAATTGTTTTGAGCCAGTTGGAAAAGGTGGGTGGCCACTGATATCCATATTGATCAATACTCCCTCCATAGGAATAAATGGTCTCCATTTCATTGATATCCCCCATCATATGAGGAAATTTCTACTGAATTTGGCCCTGGGTGAGCCACTTGCCTTGGTGCAGGAGCTGCCTTGGTTTGATGACTGGATAAAGATGGATCCTTTGATGTCGAGTGACCTTGATCAGTGTGTATACAATCTGATCAGTGGATGTCTATTGTATGTAGTCGGTGTTGAGATCTATTAGTGTCAGTTGTTCTGCTACTTTTGAGGTGTCCAATAATGGTGGGAAATAAGGGTGAAGGAGATCCACCTTGAACACTGGGTGCAGGTCAAGGAAAGGAGGAATGTTGAGCTCAAAATAATTATTCCCCATGGCCTTAGTGATAGTGTACAACCCATAATGGAGTGGGTGAAGCTTCCGATGGGGTCCTTTAAGGTGTTCTTTCTGCAAGTGCAACCAAAAATTTTCGCCCACCTGAAACTTATGTGGCAACTGATGTTGATCATGGCGTTGTTTGTACTTGTCATTGGACTTCTGTAGGATATCCTGAACCTGTTGGCGGATGTGTTGGATCTGCTCAAAGAGCTGGGTGGATTTTTCAGCCTCAGTTGGAGTAGAAGATTAGTTGGTCGAGGTGACCGGAAGGGGAAGTGCAACATCTATGGGACCCAATGGTTGGAATCCCAACCCCACCTGAAAGGGGTTGTGGTTGGTTGAGCTATGTAGGTCTCAGTTGTAGCTATGATAGACATATGGAAGGCTCTCATCCCATGTGTAAGGGTGCTTTGAATTATACATGTGAAGGATATGAACAATCATTCAATTTACAACCTCGGTTTGGCCATCTATATGGGGGTGGAAGGCCGTGGATTTGGTGAGCTTGGTGTCCAGCAGTGACCAGAGGCTCGACCAGAATGTGATGAGAAATCAAATATCATGATATGAGACAATGGTTTGTGGGATTCCAAGATGTACCCAGACTCATTCAAATAAGATATTGGCAGTGGCCTCTGTTGTGATGCTCTTCTTGCAGGAAACCATAAATGCCATCTTAGAAAAACGATCAACAACCAAAAAAACACAGTCATTTCCCCTCTTGGTGGACGGGAGGCCGGACATGTAGTCCATTGAGATGGATTCCCATGGCCTGTCAGGAGTAGGAAGAGGGGTGTACATGCCCTATTTCTTAGTGGTTGGTTTGGAAATAGTACAGGCAGTGCAAAAGCTGATATACTTGTTGACCTCCTGTCGAAGTTTTGGCCAATAGAAATTTTTTTGTAGCATCACCACTATCTTTTCGACGATGAAGTGTCCTGCCACCTAACTATAGTGGGCTTCCTAGATCATCTTCACCCTCTCACTTGATGGAACACAGATATGGCCCAAATGACACAACAACCCATCTTGGAGATGGAAATTATCAACAACTGCGTTTGCACCCAACATTTGGTAGGTGGTGGCGAAGTCAGGGTTTGTCTCATAGAGTTGGAGCCATCTAGATGTTGCATGGCCGCAAGAGTCTAGCACCATGGTGAGTGTCGTGACTAACGGTTTGCTGAGGCAATCAATGATGTGATTGGTGCTTCTTGTTTTATACTTGATGTTGAGGTGGAATTGTTGCAAGTATGTAGACCACTTTTGATGGTGGTCATTCTGTAATTTTCCCTGTGTCTGCATGAAATGCAGTGGCTTATGATCAGTGTGGATGACTCTATCCTTCCCAAGAATGTAATGTCTCCACTGACGGCAGGCTTGCACAATGGAGTACATTTCTTTGTTGTAAGTATGGTACTTACGGATAGTATCTGAAAATGTCTCACTATGATAGGCCACGGGGTGGCCATGTTGAGTGAGAACGACACCCACAACATATTCTGAAGCATTTGTCTCAATATCAAAGGGATGTTGTAGGTCTGGTAGTGAAAGTAATGGGGCTGAGCACAAGTGTTGCTTCAAATCATCGAACGCTTGTTGTTGGGACTGGCCCCACGCAAATTTCTCCTTACCCCCACCCCTGTTTATTTGGCTAAGGGCCCATGCAATATGGGAGAATCCCAACACAAACCTGTGGTAGAAATTGGCAAGGCCCAAGAAGCTTCGAAGCTCAGTGAGTGTTGTTGGGGTTGGCCAGTCACGGATGACTTGGATCTTGGCTGGATCCAAATGTATGCCATGTTGATCAATGATGTAGCCTAGGTAATGGACCCTATCCATTCCAAAGGAGTATTTTTCCAAGTTGGCATATAGCTTGTTCTTCCACAGGGTGTGCAAAACCTATTGAATATGTTGCAAGTGTTCAGCCCAAGTCTTGCTGTAAATTAGAATGTCATCCAGATACACCACTACAAAATTATTGGTGAATGGTCACAGGATGTCGTCCATCATCCTCATGAAAGTGGCTGGAGAATTTGTTAAACCAAAGGGCATGACCAACCATTCAAAAAGGCCTTCATTTGACTTGAAGGCAGTCTTCCATACATCTGTCTGTTCTATCAGGACCTGGTGGTAGCCAGACTTCAGATCAATATTACTGAAGTATTTGGCCCCCGTAAGTTGATCAAGGAGGTCGTCGATTCGGGGAATCAGGTACCGATTTCTGACTGTGATTTTATTCATATCCCGGTAATCAATATAGAGTTTCCAGGTTCCATCTTTCTTTTGTACCAGCATGATTAGGCTCCCACAAGTGATGAGATGGGATGGATGTGCCCCTTATGGAGCAGTTCCTGGATCTGTCTCTTGATCTCCTCATTCTCTAACAAAGAGCAATGATAGACTGGCCCATTGGGTAGTGATGTGTCGGGGGTTAGATCAATGGGGTGGTTGACCTGACAGTGCAAAGGTACCCGTGTAGGTGAGGAGAAGATATTCGAGTATTCTTCCATGACCTTATCTACTTGCTTCTGTTGTGTGGAGAGGTCGGTCACAGAGACCCTGGATGTGGCTGTGATCTTTCTCTTATTCTGACAGCGAATCATGAAGAAGACAAACTTCCCTATCTGAGAGATGACCTTCCTACATTTCTTAGCATAGATCAAGGAAATAGCACTAGGTGGGGCTGCCTCGGGTATCTTGTAAAATTTCCTGTTCAAAGTAATAATAACACTATGATGCCTAGACTCATATACAAAATGGAATTTCCATAAATAAGGTTGTCCCAAAAGAACATCACAAACATCGAGAGGAGAAACGTCACACAATACCTTGTCTTTGAAGGGCTTGATGTCATATGAAATTCGACACTGTTGGCTAACATGGAGATCACTTCCTTGGAGGAGCCATCCAATGGTGTAGGGTTGTGGGTGTGGCGTTGTTGGTAGGGCCAACACTTGATGACCTCTGCTAAGATGAGTTTCTTCTGGCTACCACTATCAATGATGAAGTGTATCGGGGTGCCTTTTACGCACATCTGTGAATGGAAGAGGCACTCTCCTTCTTTTGTCTCATCTGGTTCACTAGGCTGGAGCTTGGTGGTAGCAATGGTGGCACTAGGTTCCACGTCAATGATCCGTCTTCCCCTTTCTGGTTCTTTCTTAGAGTAAGAATATACATCTGATTCATAGGCTTTCACTTCGGCCACCAATGACTGCTTTGAGTGGAAGTCAACAGTGTTATGCCAAGGGCTCTTATGGAAGTTGCACCACTTCCTGATATCTTTCTTTGTCTTTCCGGTGTCCTTCTTTGCTTGTGGCTTGGACTATTTGTCCTGATACTTTCCATATTTTCTTTGTCCTTTGTTCTGTGGGCTAGGGCTACCATTTCCTGGATTTTTTTGTGAGGGGTTCATGGGCCCAAATTGTCACGTCTTTTGTTTGAGCTTCTACTCGATTTTGACGACATATCAATAGGCTGCGCCCAAGGATGAGATGTCCAGAAATTCCATTTCGGTCTGGATGTATCTATGCAGAGCACCACGATACTTGAGCACCATATGCCACTCTAAATATTTGATACCCAGTTGGTGTGCAAGGTATGGAAGATATTTGTGAAATCTAGCACTGCTTGGTCTCTTTCTTACCGTAGTGTGGTCCATTTGATATACAGGTTGTCATAACTTCTGATAGGGTAGTATTGTTTCTTAATAGCATCCCTGAAGGATTCCCAGGTGGCCATGAATGAAAATAATGAGGGTTCCTCTGTTTCCTTTTTCTCACAGAAATTTTTCCACCAATCCTTGACATGGGGAACGACTTTGAGGAGCGCAAAAGTAATATTTTCTCTATTCGAAAAGTTATGGATAGAAAAATACCCTTCTAGTAGATTCAACCACTTTTCTACAACATTTGTGTCTATATGACCTTCAAATAAAGGAATATCAAAGTTTATTTGTACCTTGAAGGGGGCGACGCCTTTGTTCGAAGAAGATGCGTCGCTTGTTGGTAGCCACCGAAGGATTTTCACAAAACTATCCATCATCTCATTCCTCTCTTGCGTGAGGGATCCCTCAATCAACAGTTTGAAAGTATCTCCTGTCCCGTCATTTTTCTTTTCTCTTTCCATGAGAGGTCACTTGGGCATGCGAGAGATTTTTTCCTCAAGAGAAACAAGCTTGAGACCCAACTCTTTGTACTCCGACCTCGTTGGGGACATGCATTAAGATGACAAGGACCAGACCGCTCTGATACCACTGATCCAGATTTTATGAGCAGAACGAAATGAATACAGATTATTAACATGTTCTTAACACAAAATAATAGAGATACAGTAAAATTGGCTTTCTATTCAATAACGAAATAAGATGAAACTGTAAAATGCAGCGGAAACAAGCTTGTTGGAATGGTGGCGGCTTATCTCTGAGAAGAGATCTGACGGTTGCACGCATTCACAAGATTCAAGAAGATCATTACAGTGAGGCTCTAAATGCCTTTTTACAATAAGTAGGAATGTCAAAAACCCTAGACATCCAAAAACCTAACCCTAGGAGATGAAGCGCCAAAAGTCATGTGGGTCCTGTTTGGGTAAGTTAGTACATCAACTTCCCAGGGTCGAAACTTTTGCATACGATTTGTTTTAGGTGTATGATAGCCCATTGGAAAGTTATCATTGAGGAGATTACTTTTAGGTGCAATATGGAAGAAACTTTCATATTGCAAACCTGTTTTCCCAAAAAACATCATTTAGGGCCTCAAAATGGCTCCATAAGTGAAAACAACTAAAAATAGTAAATTAGCAAAATTGCCAGAAAATTGCTTTGAGCTAGTTGGAAAAGGTGGTTGGCCACCGATATCCACCAGGATCACATTGAGATATTGTAGATTCATGTTTCATTCTCATTTTTTCTACTCTGGGGGCTTTGTCCATCTATCTCCACAGTGTGCATGCCTGTTCATGTAAAAGATAATGAAGAATTAAAGTTGAATATTGTATATTGTATAAGAGCTCAGTTGGGTCACTTTTAGTCTTTACATATGGTAAAATTGTCTCTTTGGACAGTGGAAAAAGAGACTAACATTGGAGCAGGTCTGTAACAATTGCAAATGTTATACCTGCAAGTGTATGTATACCAATATGTAAACTATGTAATTAACATGGAAATGCAAGAAATCTATATTTTAGTTTGATCTCAGGATTTGTTGATTCAATTCACGTTTTTTTAACGAATGCAGAGCGTTTGCTCAATATGGAAACAATGTTGTGGAAAATAATTAGATTAATATATTTTGTATATTTTATGTATAGTATAGTATATCCGTATGCATATTATTATTAGTCCCAGACTCTTTTTTATGTATGTATATCCTTATACATATGTATCAGACTTTAAATTTTAATGTTTATTATCTTATTTAATTTCTACAAATGTTGCATGGCAGCTTAGTTCATTACTCGATAGGGACTAAGATACCATGCAACACTTGTTATAAGTAGTCTAAGTGTTGTATGTTTTTTTATTATTTTTGGTAATATTTTCTAGTTAATTTTGTTTGAATTCAAGTAAAAAATTGTTGGAATTATAGATTTCAATTATTAAATTTGAATAAAAATTGTTGGAATTGTAGATTTTAGTTAATAAATTAGGATCATCTGAGTGTTGCATGATTTTTTAGGGGTTTTGACTAACTTACAAAAACTACAATTTCATCAACAATTGTATCACAAGAATGGTGATGGTTTCACCAACAATTGTATCACTGGATTCAGGTGATGGTTGTCGAAAATGATAAAATGTGTTAAGAACCAAATATCAAAATAACATAAAAACCTCATAATAAGTACTCAACTCCTTTAAAAAGAGAGAATTTCAGATAATATGTCTCTTCGAGGGGGAAAACTCCTTATACACCACACAAATTTACATATATTAGATGATTCCAAATGAAAAGGTCTCCTTGGTATATATAAAAGACTAGGAGGTACAATTAAAACTAATGGACCCAAGTCAACATAAATAAAATAACAATATTAATGTAATATGCCCCAATTAAGGGGTAATGTGCCACTATTTTGTGCTTAACATGCCCCTCCCCTTCATACA
Organism: Picea engelmannii; assembly: GCA_009831015.1. Classification (NCBI taxonomy): domain Eukaryota; kingdom Viridiplantae; phylum Streptophyta; class Pinopsida; order Pinales; family Pinaceae; genus Picea; species Picea engelmannii. The sequence goes on from ML781508.1 coordinate 727,491, forward strand.
AGTGTTTTCCTCAATGCTTGAGTAATTTTGGATGATTTTGTATAAAACTCTCATCTTCCCACGTGGAATCTTCAGTAGGTAGTTTCTTCCACTTAATGAGATACTTTGAAATGGATCTATTCCTTAGTTGGAGAATTATTGTGTCAGTGATAGATTGAAGCTCTAATATAATTTTTCCTTCCTCGTCAAGTTCTGTTGGAAATCAATACAATTTTTCTATTGTCCTATAAGCTGCCTACACCTATGTCTTGCGAACTTCAAGTTTTTCGTCGCATTTTCCAAATAAACGAAACTTTCATTTCTTGAGACTTTTGCACATTTGTCTTCGCTAAGTCTTCACGAGTGTAAGCATGACGATTTCTCCTTTCGAGGTCACATTTCGATCATTATCTGAACTGCCAATATCTTTTGTGTCATTATGCATATTTGCGCTTATCTTTTTGTTGATTTTTACATGATCGGAAATATCCTTCGATCGGTTATCATACTTTGATGGATTATATAACTCGGTTTTATTGAAGACATTTAGCCTTTGGATTCACATTTTATGACTTACCTGAACATTGATTCATTGAATTGCATGGGGGTCAAGATTTATCTTTTGTGATCCTTATTATTGATCCTTGTTATAGCTCTTGGCGCAATATCAATTTGACACCTTGGTTAAACGTTTGATTGGCGAGAACATGATTTTGGGTTTTGAACTCCATGTCGGATGTTTGAACATTATGGTATAACACTCGCACACATTGGTATACTCATTGGAAATTCTTATATCGATTGTGTGATTGGATTTCGTTGAATTTGCAATGCATTAATATTTGGATTGGCTTCTTATTTGGCCCACTCAACCTTTGGTTTCATAAGATATAAGGATATTCATATATAATGCCTATGTCTATTTTTCATGACTATTGGTATGTTTCTTATATATATCGACACATTGGTTAAGCTATGGATATCAATGGTACTATTGGCAATAACTCTTATGCATGGCAGAAGTAACCTCCAACCCCCTCGCACACTTTGCATCAATGCCTACCTCCTTACCAGGGTTATCTTTGTTGATTTTTGGGAAAATCTCTTAGCCTAATCTGTTCAAACCCTTGTCCCTTAGCCTGGCTCATTGTGTGTTATCTCCTGGMTKCCGAAGGGMRAATTAAACCTCCAAGGTGTTCAGAGTCAGTTGTGGTTTCATTATTKCCAKAGAAGWYTRYCCCRTAATTGCYCCCAGATGTCACGTTTTTGCRTGAGYKATTCYGGGMAAACRGATTTGAATTAGYTCAARCYGTTGAAAACYCAKAACCRTTTTTAGCCCCTTTACCTTCWTYVYGRRCGGTTTCTTMAGAAARTGAKYCATTAYAGAGWTMTAGCTCGTGTTTTAGAGRTCATTTTTCAGAYCTYYTCARTGGCYGAAGGGAAYGTATTGGGTYTGTGTGCATGCTTAYCACTTYTCYAGATCTGTGMTAAAKGATTATTCATTTTWTTTTAGTGGGTTGATYKMTTTATCCAYGRHAACATACCCTAGAKCTRTCTTTGTCTYGAGAATTAAATCAAGTTGATTAAGGAGCAAATTTATTGCCAGTATACTGTGTTGAATCAATAAATTAGCTTCCCATTTTCCTATCGTTCACTCTGTATGTGTGTGGGCAGTGCATATTATGTGGCTCCTGAAGTATTCAAAGACATTATGGACCAGAGATAGATATATGGAGTGCTGGTGTGATATTATATATTCTTCTCTCTGGCGTGCCTCCATTTTGGGCAGAGATGGAACAAGGAATATTTGATGCTGTATTGTGTGGAATTACTGACTTTGAAAGTGAACCATGGCCATCTATTTTTACAAAAGACCTGGTCAGAAATATGCTCGAACATGATCCCAAGAAACGTCTTACGGTTGCTGATGTTTTAAACCATCCATGGATAAGAGAAGATGGCGAGGCACCAGACAAATCCCTTGACAGTACTGTATTAGTTAGGATGAAACAATTCAGGGCAATCAACAAGCTTAAAAAAAAAAAAAAAAAAAAATTTGCTCTGAAGGTGATTGCCGAAAGTCTATCAGAAGAGAAAATAAGAGGTTTGAAGGAGATGTTCAAGAGTATGGATATTGATAACAGTGGGACAGTCACATTTGAAGAACTGAAGAATGGCCTTGCAAGATTTGGGTCTAAAATCTCTAAGTCAGAAGTTAGGCAATTGATGGATGCTGCAGATGTAGATGGGGATGGGACAATTGATTACCTGGAGTTTATCACCGCTACAATGCACATGAACATAATGGACAGGGAAGATCATCTTTATACTGCCTTTCAGTATTTTGATAAAGACAGCAGCGGGTACATTACAAAGGAGGAATTAGAGCAAGCATTGATAAACATGAGAAATGCAATGAAAAAATCATGGAATTTGGCAAATGTCAAGAAGCCTATCTCAAGGGCCATTCAATATCAAGGAACATTTTCTGATAACCATTTTTGCCAATGCTGAAGCTACTTTAATTCCCTACACTCAATTCTAGATAGATTTTGTATATAAGTTGCATTTATACCAAAGATTTATTTGATATTTGTTTTGATTGACATAGATTCAATTTGGATTTTGTTTGTTCTAAATTAGCATAACAGTTTTTGGTTTGTTGTGATTTAGGTGATTTTCTTGTTTTTAATTAGTAATTAAATATTTGTTTTTATGATTTGAATATATTTCTGTTAGTTTGAATTGATTTAAAACAGGTCTTTTCTCAAATTAGACCAGCTACAGAATCAGCTGATTCTGTAGCTAGTCTACAGGATCAGATTTTTACCATTTTATTAACAAAATATCTTTTAAACTTGTTTATTTTTTCCTTTTTTCAGGTACATACGAATTTCAATGATCAAATGGGCATGCTGTAACAGTTTAGGAGATATTTTAGATTTGGTTTTGTCTTAGGTTGTTAAGTTTGAATAAGATATTGGGAAGATCTTCCTAGATTTTTGTAAAGCAGTTTTAACTTCCACAAGGAGGTTTTACCTTGTGAAAAAAACTTATAAATGTTGCTTATTTTTGTAATAGGATAATCCTCAGTTGTGGGAGAACAAGGATATGGAATTCTGAAACAAACTGGAGCAGAATTGATGTTTTGTCATAGCTTTTGCTTTACAATATATCAACACTTTGTTCCATGTTTTGTATATCACTTTGTTTATGGTTTAGTATTACTTTTGCTATCTAAATCAAATGCAAATGATATAATTTTATTACTGTTTATCTATATCTTGTTTCTTTCGAATAGATAAAAGACATAACGATTGTGAGTTCAGTTTGTGAATGATAGCTTTGTCTTCTTCATAAATTGGATTGTTATATATGAGTTTGCTGCATAATAGGTTTCCCTTATTGCAGGAGTTTGTAATCAGAAGATTGTTATGATTTCTTTTATGTCTTGTTTGTCCTGTAACATACTTCAAGAGGCAGCATAGCTGATCGTTTCCGAAAAGCTTAAGGACTAAACGGTGTGAATTTCTTCCTCCAATCAGCTTAGAAGTTATCTTACACATGGCAGATTTGGAGCGTCTCCAGGTTTGTTTGTCATTTTTTTGCTTAGTATATTAGTTATTTTTTAAGTGAATTAATATATTATATCGTTTAATTTCAGTTGGTTTACTTTATTATTCATAAAGTATAAAATCAAAAAGAGTTATCCTTCGCTATTTTGGGACAGCAAACACATCAGTTTCACAGGTTTTGTTCAAATCTGTAGATTGTATGCAATGCATATTTGTAAATAAATCGTAATTAAATTAGTAATTAGATAGTTAATAATTAGTATCTTGTATATATAATAGTTAGTAGTTTATAGTTAGATTAGTGTATTTAGTTTAGTTTGTTTTATCAGTTTAGTTTATTTTATTAGTTTAGTTTCTTTTATTAGTTTTAGTTTCTTTTATTTGTAGTTAGATTAGTTAATTCAGATCAACTTTTTCTCTTTGGTTTTCTTAGGATACCTTAGAGCGGCCAACGGAGCCGTTAAACTCGTCAGGGTGGTCCATTCCAAACAGCTTGGGTTATTTAGAAAACCCTGGACCGGTTCCACTCTCCCAGTTGACGGACGGTCAATTTCGCCTGTCAACAAGTTCTAGCAATATAGTTTGAAATGGGATCTTGTCACCTATAAACCTATTTAAGCATGAAACATGGAAAACTGGGTGTACTCGCAAAGCTGCAAACAACTCCAATTTGTATGTCATAGTACCAATCTTTTGCAACACCTTATAAAGGCCATAGTACTTTGGTGATAATTTATTATCCTTCTTGCTTGCTTGAGGGGAATTTATTTGTATCGTTGTAGTCTTAAAAATACACAATCCCCTACTTCAAAACTTCTTTCACTACAATGTTGATCTACTTGTTTTTTCATGTGATTTTTTGCCATGGTCAGGCTGTCCTTTAAGAGTTGGAGAACTTGTTGTTGATTCTCAATGTGATCTTCCACTACTTGAACCTTAGATTTTTCTTTTAAAGAAGAAGTGATGGACAATGGGTGATATCCATAGAGCTCTATAAATGGTGTCATTTTTGTTGCAGTATGAAAGGAAGTGTTATACCACCATTTTGTCAAGGGTAACCACTTGAACCATTTTGTTTGTTTATTAGAGACAAAGCAACGAAGGTACCCTTCCAGAAATTTGTTCACTATCTTAGTTTTTCCATCAAATTGAGGATGATAAGATGAGCTATGAGCCAATTGATTACCCAAACAAGAAAATAATTTTGTCCAAAAATGTCTTGTGAAGATCGGATCTCTGTCACTTACAATAATCTTTTGGCGTCCATGTAGCTTTTGAATTGTCTCCATGAATGCGGTGGAAATTGTACTAGCATTGAAAGGCTGAGAAAGCACACAAAAGTGTGCGTACTTGGTCAGACTATCAACAATCATCATGATGACACTCTTTCCTTCAGACTTCGGTAACCCTATGATGAAATCCATGGAAACCTCCTCCCAACACTGACTTGGGATGGCTAATGGTTGTAAAAGACATGGGGTCTTAATTGTTTCCACCTTGTTTTGTTGGAAAACCAAACATTCTGCCACAAATCTTTGAACATCAGTTTTAAGTCCATCCCAAAATAAATCCTTCTTAACCTTATGGTAGGTTTTCAAAAATCCCAAGTTCCCTCCTACCAGAGAGGTGTGAAATTCCAAGATTACCTTTTGTTTGAGTTGGGAGTTAGTACATAAATATAAGCGATCTTTGTACCATAGTGAATCATTTTTCCATGTAAAGGTATCTGATGCATTGGCATCCTGATGCAACCTTTGAATGAGAGTCCACACTTTTTCGTCATTTTTCCATTCATCCCTTGCTTCTATTATCCAAATAGGTTGGATGATCGAGATAGCACAGAGAAAGGACTCAACATCTTCATCCTTTATTGAGAGTGCATCAGCCACAACCTTTTTCTTCCCTTTTTTGTAGATGATTTCAAAATCATAACCCAACATCTTGGTCACCCATTTTTGTTGTTCTTCTAAAGACAATATTTGTTCCAAGAAGTATTTAAGACTATAGTGATATGCTTTGACCTTGAAGTGCCTACCTATGAGGTAAGGGAACCATTTCTTCAATGCTTGTAGTATTGCCATCATTTCCTTCTCATAAATGAGTTTTTGTAAGTCCTTTCCATTGAGTGACCGACTTTTAAAAGCAAGGGGCCTTCCTTATTTCATTAGAACAACACCAATGTCATTTCCTGAGGCATCACATTCCACAATAAAGGTTTTTTGTGATGTCTAGTGTGGTCAAGATAGAATCTTTGCACATCACCTCTTTAAGTTGTTCAAAATATTGAGTGGCCTCTGGAGTCCATGAAAATGCATCCTTCTTAGTTAATGTTATTAAAGGTGTTTCTATTCTTCCATAGTTCCAAACAAACTTGTGGTAGTAACCTGCCAAACCAATGAATCCTCTAAGATTCTTCAATTTTTTTGGAATCAACCAGTCCATCATGGTCTTAATATTCTTAGGGTCTACCTTGATACCTTCATGAGATACAATATAACCCAAATACTCTACCTCCTTCACCCCAAGGAAACATTTGGATGGTTTGGCATATAGTTGTTTCTCCTTTAGTAGTTGTAGTACCCTATCAACATGTCGAACATGATCCTCCCAAGATTTTATATATATTAGTATATCATCAAAAAATACTAAGACAAATTTTCAAAGGAAGGGCTTGAAAATGGAATTCTTCAACCCTTGGAATGTGGAAGGTGCATTCGTAAGGCCAAAAGGCATGACCAAAAATTCATAATGGATTTCATGAGTTCAAAATTCTATTTTTGGGATATATTCTTCCTTCATTCTAATCTAAGATACCATGAATGGAGATCCAACTTTGTGAAGTATATTTCTCCATGTAGTTCATCTAATAATTCATCAATGACATGAATGGGAAACTTATCTTTAATAGTGATATTGTTGAGATCTCTATAATCTGGACACATACACCATGAGCCCTCTTTCTTGAGTACCATTACCAGCAATGTAGAGTAAGAACTTTGGCTAGGTCTAATAATTCCAGCCTCTAACATTTCTTCAACCATATGCTCAATTCCACTCTTATGGGCATAAGGTTATATGCAAGGCTCGATGTTAGGAGTAACACTCCCAGGAATTAGGTGAATAGCATGATCATGATTGCGAGTGGGTGGAATACCTCTGAGAATATCTTCAAATACTTTGGAATTCTTATCAATGATCCCTTGGAGATCTAGGGGAATAGATGGCTTAGATCATCCCTTGCAGTTCATCTTTCATTATTTCCTTCTTTTGTAAATCATTTGTGTCCCTGTGCATTTCTTCACCTTCATCAAGATTCCAATTAGGACTATCCAAAGGGTTATTTGGTGTAGAAGTTACCTTTTTTGGTGGCATGTTTTCCAAGTATCACTACAAGGTAATAATTCCTAATTCTCTTACGTAGAGGTCCTCATAGACAAGGGAGTGTCAGGTGCTATAGCTCTCTGATATATGTGTCTGGTCCAAAAATAGTACTTGGCCTAATATATCAGGGCACTAAATAAGGATGCTTGACCATTCCCTTAGCCATACTATCCAACTACCCAGGTACTAGAGAGTGATCTCCTCGAGTGCCATTGTCGGTGTATTATAGCAACAAGACAACCAAAAGGTTTACTCGGTAAGTCTTAGGATTCTAAGGGGTCTCCCGATATACACAAGGTACGTGGGAGCTCAAATATGTAGTAGTTTTTTCTAATGCACAACAATTTGATAGGGGCCTTCTAATATACTCTAGGTACGTGGAAGAACCACACAATCCTCGAGTTGTAGTGCTGACAAGTAACGACAACTCCTACGTTTAGAGACGTCAGAATATGTATGTACCTAAAAATACCTAAGATTATCTCAAATGTATGTGATACTCCTTTTATCCCAATTTATTGTATCTTTTTAATCACCCCAATTAAATCTTATAGTCAAAAGATATGCAAATTTCCAAATAAAAAAACACACCTTTTAAATCTTGATTTGGAGGTGATTCCGCTAGACAATCTTTCTTCTGCTGTATCTCCGAAATTTTGGCCCTTCTGGGTATGAAATTTCATTATGTAGTTATTTGATACATCTTCTCTGCAATGCCACAAGTTTTTATCAAAATTGGATGTCCCAAGTGGAATTATGGTAACTTCTCCACACCTTTCTGATTTTTGTCCCTTCGAGGAGAGAATACTTGTAAAGTGTTCCAACAACACAATATCTGATATTTGATTCTAAAACTTGAACCAGAAATACTATAGAATTTACACTATCCAATGCAATGGGTCTCACTTAATTTGAATACTCACATAATAAGATATCACTATTTTACCTAGAACACCTATTTGAGTTAATATGACTAGTCAACAACCCTACCTTACACAGGGTGTATCTCCAAAAGTAGAATGAAACAAAAGATGGAATTTTTATCACATCTACCTTGATAATTTATAAATATCCTATGAGTTTAAAGGTATGAAACGTCACATAAAAATATTTATAGAGAAAATTTCGTGATGACTAAATTCAGGATGATTCCAGAACCCGATCTTACATAGGCTATATCTCTGAATGTGTAAATCCTAAGGAGTTGAAATTTTAACCCCAAGTACCCTGATCCATATAATAAATATCCTCCAAGGATTTCCTTCTGAAACATCGTATAAAAAATGTTAGAACTAAAATTCCAAGGTGTCTCAGATGCAACAACGAAACCCCAATACCTTGAGCTCTGATTCCAAATGTTAAGAACCAAATATCAAAATAGCATAAAAACCTCAGAATAAGTACTCAACACCTTGAAAAAGAGATAATCTCATATAATAATCCTCTTCAAGGGGGAAACCTTCTTATACACCACATAAATTTACAAATACTAGATGATTCCAAATAAAAAGGTATCCTTGGTATATATTGTTGAAATATTGTAACTGAAAAGAGTATTCTATTGTATTATTGATGTATTATTCATTAGATCAAACCCCTTTTGTGGATTGATCATTTCGGGCATTGTAAATGACCAAATCCCCTTTTGCATATTGGTCAAACCCTAATTATAATGGGTAGAATGAAAAGTCACCCCCATAATATATTAAAGTGGTTATAACCACCCAGAATGAGAAGTCGGCCCTGCTAGTGAAAAGACACCTTAGTTCACACCTATCAGATTGTATAAATAAGAGAGGCCAGTGCCTCATTTGTTCACCCACTCACTTGTTCATCAGAGCACAAGTTTGGAGCTGCAGTTGGAGAAGAAGGAAGAGAGAGAGAGTCACATTCTTGGGAGAGGATGTTCTGTAGTGTTTGGTTTATTCTCTTTCCATTGTATTGGCTATCTATATTAAGGAAATTTTTTTTGGGTTGTCTCCCCCATGAGGGTTTCCCAGGATAAATGATGTGTCTCTTGTGATTGTGTATTTCTCACTGATCCTATCTATGCTATGGTTATCTAGTGAATTGAAAAGAAACCTAATAATAGCTTAAACTCTAACATGGTATTGGATCTAAGCTTAAGAGAGCATCTTTCACAAGAAGAAGAAAAACATCATTGTTGTCGTACATGAAAATTAGGTCTTTTTTGTAAGTTGTAAACCTGTGAAGTAAATAAATGCATATAAAATCTTAATCAAAACATAATTTAATCAATGGCTCATACACATAGTACACAAAGATTTTATACTAGAAACCCTCAACTGGGAAAACCTTTCCTATATTCATTATCACAAATTTTACCATTCACCATACAATATATACAATGTTTTTAGGTATTCCATATATACCAAAACCTTAATCCCTTAATCCAGGATTAATTTAGTAAACTGCAAAAAATAGCAAAAGTTGGCTAAAAATAGTAAAAACCGCCCAAAAAAAACAATTTCGGGGTGTTGCCCCAAACACTGCATGTAACCAAGGAGGGGCATACCTAACCCCCCATGGGACCCCCTAGGAAAGCGCCCGGTGCACATGACACAAAGAACACTGCTAGAGGGATCGTCAGACGCAATTGTCGAATCCGACGTGCCCACACACACACATGCAAAGAATATAGCACATACCCAACATTCTCCCACTTGTTGTTTTCTTTGCATCCAGGGGTCCAAGGGATTATATAGTCAACAAACCAGGGAATCAATTCCCTTTGTTACTCTACACAAGGAGAAATTTTCCATGCTCACAGACATTGTCAATGAATCTACAACATTCTTCAAAGTGTCAACCTTTTCTAGCAACACCTTCTTTTCCTCAACCATGTCTCTCACAAAGTGATACTGAACATCAATATGATTTTTCTTCGAATGATAAGTTGGGTTATTTTCCATGAATATTGCACTTTGACTATCACAATCTAATCTCACTACTTGTTGTACCAATGCAATACCTGAACACAATCTTTGTAACCATACTGCTTCCTTGCTTGCATGAGTGGTTGCCATGTATTCAACTTCTGTAGTTGAGAGTGCCACTACAGCCTGTCTTTTTCTCATCCAACTGATTTCTCCTCCAAATAGGTTAAACATAGACACACTTGTAGATCTTTTGTGATCCAGATCTCCAGCCTAGTTTTCATCAACAAAGCCATGTATTCCCACCACTCTATCCAATCCTAGTCTTCCTTGGTAGCACAATCCATAACTAGTAGTGCCACGAAGATACCCGCAGACCCTCTTTACTATTGTCCAATGCTCCTTCCCTGGTTTTGACATATACCTACTCAAAAATCCCACTGAATTTGCAATGTTCAGTCTAGTACAAACCATTGCATACATCAAACTGCCAACTGCACTGGCATACACAACATGGGATATGTCCTCTTCTTCTTCCTGTGTCCTGGGACACTGATCTACAAATGAATTTACACCTATAGGAATAGTAACCTTGACCGGTTTAATTCCATGCATATTAAGCCTTTGCAATATCATCTCAACATATTTTCTCTGATTCAACTAGATTTTCCTCTTTGCATGATCTCTTTTAATCTCCATTCCCAGAATGAAGTTAGCAGCACCGAGATCCTTCATGTCAAATTTGGAGGATAAATGAGATTTCACCTCCTTGATAACATCCATGTTATTCCCTACCAACAACATGTCATCAACATACAACACTACATAAATGAAGTGATTACCAACCTGCTTTGAATATACATAGTGATCAATCCTGCTTCTTACAAATCCCAATCTAAGGATGTATGTGTCAAACTTTTGGTACCACATCCTAGGAGATTTCTTCAGACCAATAATACCATATAGTGACTTTTTTAGATTATAGACCAACTCTTTCTTTCCCTTCACTACAAATCCTTCTAGTTGCTTCATGTAGATTTCTTCTTCCAGATCCCCATGTAGGAATGTTGTCTTCACATCCATCTGTTCCACTTCGAGATCAAAAGTAGCAACAATAGATAAAATAAATCTAATAGAATTTAACTTAGCAACAGGAGAAAATATCTCACCAAAGTCAATTCCCTCTACCTGGGAATAACCTTTTGCTACTAACCGAGCTTTGTATTTCTCCACTTTACCTTGTGCATTAAACTTCTTCTTAAACAACCATTTTCTACCAATATATTTTCTTCTAGCTGACAACTCAACTATATCCCATGCCTCATTCTTATCCAAGGCATCCATTTCTTCAACCATGGCCTTCTCCGAGAGTTTACCATCCTCTGAATTCACTACTTCCCTGACAGTTTTGGTATCATCATCAGTAATAGATAAAGAAAAATTGGAACAAAAATCAGGTGGAATATATCTTTATATTTTCCTTTTATCTCTCACTGATCTCCTCAATACTGGGGTATGAGGTTCTTCTTCTTCTTCTTATGCTTCCTCTTCTTCAGATGATTCATATTTTTCATCATCCAACTCAAGCTCTATTTTCTCAAGTTCATATTGCGTTGGTAGGAATTCCTATTTGTACACATCTTTTACCTCTCTGAAAACAACATCTCGACTGTAAATAGTCTTCTTGGTTTCTGGGTTCCAAAGCTTATAATGTAATGTCCCCACTTTGGGACATCATCATAGGGCAGAGACTTATGATGACCATAGTAGCCAGATGGATGTTATAGAAAATACAGGGGTATTTGAGAGGCATTGTGGGGTCCAGTTGGAATTTATCATCATATTCCATCATCATGAGCCATTCTGCATAGGTTGTCTTTGGTTTCATTCTATTCCGACGATTTCCATGATTTTGACTATTTTGAGCTATAAGTTAATTAAAATCACTGAAGAGGGCATTTTGGGCACATTACTTGGAGGAACCTCTCAGTGTAATAGCTCATTGGAATCGGGAGGATAATCTCTACAGGATGGGATGGCTAGAAGTGACTTTCAGTGGCCAGGGAAGCCACAAGGAGAGATAAGGATCTTTTCAAAGGTAAAAAGGTTAATTAATTAATTAAAGTGATTTAATTAATTAATTAAATATTAATAAAATGAAAGTCACTTTGGAGGGACAAGGTGAGCCAAAAAGTATAAAGGAAAGGCAAGGGCCTCTTCTCATTCATTCATGTATGATCTTATTTTGATTTATGGATTCTAACTAGTGAGCCCAATATTGGGGGTTTTGAGGGTTTTGACATAACAAACCCTAGAGGACGATTCGGTGGTGAAAGATTCCACCTATCTTGTCCCAAGGTTGGTCTCGGAGATGAAATAATCTCCCACACCATTCTAGTTCCATATCTACTCAGTTGCAGGAGGATTCTACATCAATTTCATGTGCATATAGAGAAAGGGTGCACCGGTTGAGGGATTCCAGCAAGAGGGGCGCACCATCTTTGGAGAGAGATTCGTTGTAGGAGATTGGCAGGGCCGTTGAGGATTCTATAACTTGGGTTTTCATTACAGGGCCTTGGACATCAGATCTAGTGCTTTCTAAGATAGTTTTATGGCTTGGATTAATTCTTGAGCAGTGGGGTGAATTGAAGAGAAGGAGGGCATTTTCGAGATCCAGATCTAGTCCGTTTGGAGGGGTTACACTTCAGATCTGACCCTGAGACTTTACCTAGTGACTTGCAGTGTCCCGATATATATTTCTGGAGATTTTTAGAGCATTTGGAGGCCTCCTTCAGTAGGGCCGAATTATCTAGGGTTTCAGTCATCCAGTGGGGTGCACCATTCAGTGGGGGATTTCAGATCTACAGAGATTGAGACGGATCTTGGAGATTTGGTCACCTGGGTTGTTCTTACCATCACTCGATCTATTAGTTGGCATATTTATTAGGGTGATTGGACACTTTTGGCAGCAGGGTCAAGTTATTGAGGATTTCAGCCTTTTATTGGAGCGTGGCATTCTTCAATTGGAAAGTTTGGCATTCAGATCTGCTTGTATTGATCTTCATTTCTTATTCAGCCTTTGTAGGCATCTTTTGTATTAGCGGGAGCATTTTGTAGCAGCTCTTATCTATTGTCTACCTTCTTGGCCATCTGTTGAGCATTCCAGATCGACATCTTCATTGTAGCAGGTTTCTCTATTTTATAAATAAAGAAGAATTGAAATGTTTTGGCTTGTCTATCTTATTGCATATAGTTGAGGTATGTTCTGTGGTTATATCTTTTTGTTATTTGCTGCATACACACATATAAACACATCTAAAAGGCAGATCAACAAAGTGTTTGACGAAATACTTCACTCAGATTTTTTTTTAAAAAGACACCAAAACAATGATGATCCTTGCATAATGGCTTGGGATCATTACAGTGGTATCAGAGCTTAGACTCCTGCCAGCCTGAGGGATCTTCTATAAGGAAATATGGGGTCTATAGATTTTGTTGGAATAGCTGTGAGTTGTGAAATAGAATAGCATGCACTTTGTGAGAGACTTGGGCCTCTAATAACGCTTCAAAAGTTTATATGCATGAAAAACCCCAGTTGGAGCGAAGATGAGGTGAAATATTGGACCAGCATAGCAGAGGGAGGCAGATCCAGAGAAACTAGATGGAAGGAAGCACAGAGAAACCCCACACCCATTAGGAGCACGCAACTTTGCTACAATTGCAAGGTACCTTGGGAACCAAATCATAGGTGTAGGGGTAAGGGTAAGAAGCATATCATTGAGGTACACTATGATAGTGATGATGAGGATTCAGAGCAGTCGGATGATGATAGTGACTCTTGCACAGAGGCTAGTGATAGTGAATCTACCTCAGAGGATATTGATGATGACTCTTGCACAAAGGCTAGTGATGCTTGCACGCTTGAGGAGGAGGATGACCCTTGTGTAGTGGATAGGCAGTTGGATGGACAGGATGATAGCCCTAGTGTCTCAGTAGGCACGTCACATACCATTGATGGCATTATGCCTCAACAGAGTGGTGACACTAGTGAGGAGTCACATGTGTTAGCACCTAGATATGATGAGCTTCCTATGGGGGCCGTGACACATCTGACACCTGTTCAGACACCCATGATAGCCACGTCAGATGAGGAGATCAGTGGCACATCATGTATGATGGATGAGCCTAGTGTGAGGGATGCACACCATGGAAAGGTAGACCCATAGATCCAGGAGGAGGTATAGGACGTACATGCAGTTGACCCCACACATACAGGTCAGTCAGAGGAGATGGAGTCACAACTATTGGAGACTCTAGTGGTTGAGCAGATGGCAGAGGTTGACAGGTGGATGGAGCACTTACTTCTAGGATCAGATTGCATGGATGAGGATGCACTCTTTGGCAGTCAGGATGACGATAGCACGTGTCTAGATACATCTATATGGGATCCAAGCGCAGATGATAGTAGTAGGTTGAGTGCATAGGAGGATACAGATGCTCATACAGGATATAGCGTGAGTCAGGGGGAGATGACATCTAGTGATGGGATGCAGTGGCATACAGGAGTACCTAGTGGCACAATAGACAACAGACAGTTCATCACTTTATCTTCAGCAGAGAGTGTTGTTAGTGATGGCACTAGTAGTGAGAGGCATGAGGGGGTACCCCAACATGACTATGATCAGGAGTCACACCACTTAGCAGCACAGTTGGGAGTTAGTGAGGCTATGATCAAGGTAGCCACTAGACATATTGATGACATGCATGCAGTAATGGAAGATTATGGTTGGAGAGCATCAGTGGCACAGGGTAGCTCAGATGGAGGATTTTCCATGGATGATTTTCACACTCTCCGGGAGAGAGTGTCTATGATGAGGAATGACTACCAACAGTTGTTGACAGACATAGACTACCTATTGGGGATTGGCGAGTTGTATCATAGGGCCCTGGGGGGGTAGGAGTTGGAGGTAGACTGACTCACTCGGGAGTTGGAGAGCACTCGAGGATTCTTGAGAGGCACACAGACCACCCTTAAAGAATCAGAGTCTATATTAGATGGGTCTCTTGAGGAGATTCGTCAGAGATCCACTTCATCTGTCTTAGTGGATAGTCAGATGTATTAGTCGGTCACATTAACAGAGGATGTTGATGATCTAGCAGAGGAGCAACAGTCAATGGGGGACACTTCCATTTGTGTCTTAGGAGTGGTTGATCACCATATAGAGATTGATCCAGCTGTATGCCCAGGATCTGTGAGGCAACATGAGTTTGTGGGAAATGACATGAGTATGCCGGAGCATACCATGATGAGTGATAGCTCAAAGAGAGATGCCGAGGTGTATGGTGGCATTCAGAGGGGTATAGTGCCTTGTAGGGAGGAGACACACTTAGGGGAGTATGTAGATGTCACTCCTCTGCAGCAACACATAGTTGTGGGAGATCACCTTCACCATTTCAGCAGTTGCGTGGTAGATGAGAGATGGAGGTTGGTTGACCAACAGTCGGAGGGGTTACTTCTGGTTGTACTAGATGGTTAGGACTCGGTGATGACCACAGGAGAGCAGTTATCATGGATATTGATGGACGAGCTTCTGGTCGAATCCTTGGGATTGGCCAAAGTATGTGACGCCTTTCAATCCTATAGTCAGCTACATATGTTTCTATTAGCCCATCCTGACACTTTTATCATAGACAACAACATAAGGAGAGATAGGCCATGGCTGAGGGCATGGAGAGTGAGTAGGCCGAGACGTCATGATAGGAGTAATTTTACAGCATACAACAGGTCAGAGGTGGACCATGTTAGACAGACAGTTGAGACTTGGTGCGTGATGGTGAGCATCATAGACCAGGTGACGAAAAATGAGCACAAAGGGCTTCTGACAGTGATTAGCTTCACACAGGAGCAATTAGAGGATATTGGAAGTGATAAAATTAAAAGCTTTCCATGGGACCCAGGAGTCTGTTTTGTTAGCATGATGCTCATGTTGACCCAGATTGCACTAGAGAGCCACACACTCCACCTTGGTTTGGTTGGGAGTGGGTCTGCAGGTACTTGTCCTATGGGGAGAGACACTTCCTTTCGCGTGATCATCATGATACAACATGGAGATGTTTGGATAGGTACTTCTTCTATAGAGATGCCTTTATAGATACAGTTTCTGGATAGCAGGTCCGATGGTCACAGGTGTTTCAGCTTGAGGACCCAGGAGAGGAGGATTCAAGATGTATGCAGGGGGTTGACAGTCATGATCAGAGTAGTGCAATGTCAGCATGAGGATTGTCGATGGAGGTTAGCATGGGACCCAGGGATTGCAGGATTGAGCAGTTCATTGACCGACAGGGGAGAGTGGACCATTGTAGGGGAAAGTTATTCCAACTTTCCATTGATCTTCAGTGTCGAGAGGAGCGCATCGCTTGCGGGTGCCTCACAGAGATCTTGCATCACCTTGGTCGGACATCAGCATGTGCAGTTGATGGAGGCCGTGTGGATCTTGATAGAGATTTGGAGGATGGACTCATTCTGAGATGAGGCCATGTATCATATGCAGGAGGTTCATAGGATTGATATCTTTCAGGACTATGCTTCGCAGAGTATTACAGTTCACTTCCTGATATGGGATCCAGGGGGTGGAGTGCACTATTGTTCATATTTCAAGGGGCTCTACTGTGTATCCCACAGGTGGACATGGGATCCTAGCATTTTAGTTGAGTGGATTTGGATATTTCTTGAGGACAAGAAATTTTCTAGCAGGGAGGACTGTAATGTCCCCACTTTGGGACATCATCACAGGGCATAGACTTATGATGACCAGAGTAGCCAAATGGATGTTATAGAGAATACATGGGTATTTTAGAGGCATTGTGGGGTCCAGTTGGAATTTATCATCATATTCCATCATCATGAGCCATTCCGCACAGGTTGTCTTTGGTTTCATTCTATTCCGACGATTTCCATGATTTTGACTATTTTGAGCTATAAGTTAATTAAAATCACTAAAGAGGGCATTTTGGGCACATTACTTGGAGGAACCTCTTAGTGTAATAGCTCATTGGAATCGAGAGGAGAAGCACTACAGGATGGGATGACTAGAAGTGACTTTCAGTGGCCAGGGAAGCCACAAGGAGAGATAAGGAGCTTTTCAAAGGTAAAAAGGTTAATTAATTAATTAAAGTGATTTAATTAATTAATTAAATATTAATAAAATGAAAGT
>ML781508.1:744586-764818 GCA_009831015.1 Picea engelmannii
TTGGTCTCAGAGATGCAATACTCTCTCACACCATTCTAGTTCCATATCTACTCAGTTGCAGGAGGATTCTACATCAGTTTCATGTGCAGATAGAGAGAGGGTGCACCAGTTGAGGGATTCCAACAAGAGGGGTGCACCATCTTTGGAGAGAGATTCGTTGTAGGAGATTGGCAGGGCCGTTGAGGATTCTATCACTTGGGTTTTCATTGCAGGGCCTTGGAAATTAGATCTAGTGCTTTTTGAGACAATTTTATGGCTTAGATTAATTCTTGAGCAGTGGGGCGAATTGAAGAGAAGGAGGGTGGTTTTGAGATCCATATCTAGTCCGTTTGGAGGGGTTACACTTCAGATCTGACCCTGAGACTTTACCTAGTGACTTGCAGTGTCTCAATCTATATTTATGGAGATTTTTAGAGCATTTGGAGGCCTCCTTCAACAGGGCCGAATTATCTAGGGTTTCAATCATCGAGTGGGGTGCACCATTTAGTGGGGGATTTCAGATCTACAGAGATTGAGAGGGATCTTGGAGATTTTGTCACCTGGGCTGTTCTTACCATCACCCAATATATCAGTTGGCATATTTATTAGGGTGATTGGACACTTTTGGTAGCAGGGCCGAGTTATTGAGGATTTCAGCCTTCTATTGGAGCATGGCATTCTTTAGCTGGAGAGTTTGGCATTCATATCTACTTGTATTTATCTTCATTTCTTATTCATCCTTTGGAGGCATCTTTTGTATTAGCGAGAGAATTTTGTAGCTTCTCTTATCTATTGTCGACCTTCTTGGCCATCTATTGAGCATTCCATATTGGCATCTTCATTGTAGCAGGTTTCTCTATTTTATAAATAAAGAAGAATTGATATGTTTTGACTTGTCTATCTTATTTCATATGGTTGAGGTATGTTCCATGGTTATCTCTTTCTGTTATTTACTGCATACACACATATAAACACATCTAAAAGGTAGATCAACAAAGTGTTTGACGAAATACCTCACTCAGAATTTTTTTTAAAAAGACACCAAAACAGTGATGATCCTTGCATAATGGCTTGGGATCATTACATATAACCTTTCACACCATCTTTATAACCAATAGAGATACACTTTTCAGCCTTTTTATCCATATTACTCCTATTTTCCTTTGGAACATGTACATAAGCATCACAACCAAAAACTCTAAGATGTTGAAGAGAGGATTTCTTTCCAGACCATATCTCGTGTGGAGTTTTATCATCCAACATTGATGAAGGTGATCGATTGACCAGGTAACATGTTGTACCCACTACCTCTGCCCGGAATTCTAGGCCTAACCGAAAACCACTGAGCATGCTCCTTTCTTTTTCCATAAGTGTCATGTTCATCCTTTTTGGAACTCCATTCTTCTAAGGCATGTATGGAGTAGTCTTATGCCTTGCTATACCACACTTCTTACAGAATTCTTTGAATTTATTTCCGCAGAATTCTCCACCATTGTCTGTTCTCAATACCTTTATCTTCTTCTCTGTCTGATTTTCTACCAGAGCCTTAAACTCTTTAAATTTATCAAATAACTCATATTTATTTTTAAGAAAATAAATCCATGTGTACCTTGAGAAATCATCTATGAATGAAACATAATACACAGACTTACCTAGTGATGGAACAGGCATAGGTCCAAACACATCACTGTGTATCAATTCTAAGATCCCCTTTGTTCTTGTAGCACCAGATGGGAATCTTACTCGATTATGTTTACCATATATGAAATGTTCACAGAAATCAAAATCTAGAGTGCAATTAGACATACCTTCAACCATGCCTTTACCATGTAGTGTTTGAAGGCCCTTTTCTCCAATAAGCCCCAATCTTTTATGCCACAGCGTGGTCTTGTTTTCAGGGACGGTATTGGTCTTGTCTTTTTTATTTGTCTACTCAAGGAAAACATAATTGTTACACCCATTAGTATAAGTTCTTCCTATCAACTTGTATAGAGTTCCACACCAAACTCCCCTCATCAACACTATTGCTCCTCGTACTATCTTGCAAGTGTTCTTTCCAAATACAGTATCCACTCCTACATCATCCATCTTTCTTACAGATATTAGGCTCTTGGAGAGTTTTGGAATGTCCAGAACCCCAGGGAGAGTTCTAATCCTTCCATATTTTAGCATCAACTTAACCCTTCCACGTCCCAATATTTTGGTTTTCGATTCATCTCCTAGGAATACATCACCACCATTGTATTTTTCATATTCAGAGAACCACTCCTTGTGAGGAGTCATATGGTATGATGCACCTGAGTTGATCAACCATACATTACGGTCTACATGTGTACTTGTAGATGCCAGGTAGACATCACCTCCTTCTTCAGTGGAGGTTTTTTCCTCTGTGGAAGAGGTACTATCAGATCCCTTTGGTTTATCAACCTTCTTAGACTTGCAATCTTTCTTATAATGCCCTGTTTTACCACACTTCCAACATTTCCTCAAATATTTTCTTGGAGACTTAGATCTCCCCCCCAAAGGCTTACCATGATTCCTGTCTTGGGTACGACCTCTTACAAATAAAGCATATGTGTTATGACTATCCATGCTTTTCCTTCTCATCTCTTTAGATAACAAGGATGAAACTACATCTGCATACTTCAATGTATATTGAGTGGTACTACCAATTACTACAACCATATTATCCCAATATGCTGGCAAAGAACATAACAAAGTAATACACTTATCTTCTTCTGCAATCCTAATATTAATAGAGACAAGTTAACTTACCAGAGTATTAAAGGCATTTATATGTTCTGTCACAGAATCTCCATCTTCCATCCTAAGCTGATACAACTTCTTTCAAAGAAACAACTTTTTTACCAGAGACTTTGATTGATACAAATTCCCTAACTTATCCCATAGTTCTTTGGTTGTATATTCTCCTAAGACATTCAACAACATCGAATCTGCCAGGAAGAGTTGAATAGTACTCCTTGCTCTTCTATCCAACTTCTCCCAATCTTCCTTTGACATACCAGTAGGTGGTGTACTAGTAGTTTGTGTACTAGTAGGTTGTGTACCAGTAGAATGTGTGCTAGTAGATGATGTAGCAGTAGGTTGTGTACCAGGATCCACAATGATCCATTATTATTTGTCTACAAGAAGGTCCCCCATCTTGAGCTTCCATAGCTGAAATTTTTTACTGTTGAACTTCTCTATCTTGATTCTAGATGATCTTGCCATTCCTCTTTCTATACTCGAATAACCACTGCAAAATCTCCCACTAAACCCAAGTTTATCACAGACCCAAGATCAACTTGATCTATCAAGACCAAGCTAAACCCTCAGCAACAAAGACGTCTCTCTGAAGCCAAAAATGAGCTATGATACCACATGTTAGTTGTAAACCTATGAAGTAAATCAATGCATATAGATTCTTAAGAAAAAAATAAAATAATCAATGGCTCATACACAGAGCACACAAAGATTTTATATCGGAAGCCCTCAACCGGGAAAACATTTCTTATGTTCATTATCACGAATTTCACCATTCACAATACGATATATACAATGTTTTTAGGTATTATGTATATACCAAAACCCTAATCCCTTAATCTAGGATCAATTTAGTAAACTGCTAAAAATAGAAAAATCCATTAAAAATAGAAAAACCGACAAAAAAAAAATCGGGGCACAACCCTGAACATTGCGCATGACCAGTGGAGGGCATACCTACCCCCCCTTGGGAACCCCCTAGGAAAGCACCTGACACACACGACACAGGGAGAACTACTATAGGGATCTTCAGACACAGTTGTCGAATCTAATATGCCCACACACACACATGCAAAGAATATAACACATACCCAACATTTTTATTGAAGAATATTTTTAGCCTCAAAACCATTTAGAAAAGTGTGCCCTAACCCGAGGAATTCTTTGGCACGTTCAGTGCACCTTTTTAGTGGGTAGATCTCCCGAAAAGTGAAACCCTAGCTTTCACTGGTACCATAAAACCAAAAGTACCAGAAGCACCAGAAGTACGAGAAAACCAAAAGTATCATAAGTACCAAAAAACCAGAAGCGCCAGTCCAGAAATCCGTTGGTCAAGTTTGAGGGGGTAAAATTTGGATTTTTAGAAATATGACTGCACCAGCTTACTCATCTCAGCTAAGCACATATATCCCCTAGATTAGAATTTCAAAATTTGAAGTTTGAAAAATTAGGGTTTCCTCATAAAACCCTAAGTTGCAGTTGCAGTTGCTGTCTCAGAATCAATTGCAGTATCAATTGCAGCTACAATATTAGTTGAAGTATCAATTCGTAGTAGTAGTTGTAGTCACCCTTGAGGTTTTTAAGAGTTGGTAATTATTACCATTGCTACCAGATGGTGCCACTACCTACAAATGATATCTGATGTATGTACCCACACATGTTTAGATTGTTAAGATTTAAAGGGTATTTGTAGGAGAAGGGATCTCTTACCATAGATCCATAAGGATCTCAAGATCCAACACATTTATAGGAATTATGCAACCTAGGTTTAATTATTCTGATATGCATCTATTTGTTATGACATTATTTTGATCTAGATTGCATGTTGAAGCTATGCCCATGATACTAACCTTTGGTCAAAATTAAAGTCAAGGTATTAGATGGATTAAAGTTGATATCATGGAGTTTATTCTCTAACCCAACCTTCTATCAAGATAGCATATTTTCCTAGTACAGAAGACAGGTTGAAGAAATCACCCGTCATCTTGAGTGAAGGAAACTTGGAAGAAAAGAAACACACTCATTCTTGAGAACAAAACTCCAGGTTCCAGGTTTGATTGATTAAGTTGATAAGATTCAAAATGTGCAAGTGTCAAGAAAACACTATAGTTGAGGTAGTTGTCTTTGATGAGTATTATAATTGGTAGCATGTGGACATATTGATATAAATTCTTAATGTAACAGATAAAACTAACATCTCCTCTAGGACAAAATTATTGTGTTGATTCTAGGTTACCATGGAGGAATGTTTGATCACATCACTAGAAGAGTGTTGAACTCATTTCGTATTGTATTTCTTACTTTTGATCTTTAATTTAGACAGGTCACAAGTGATATCTCTAAAGGAGCTACTGTGATGATTATTCCTATCTTTGTTTTATCTACTATTATCAAAAGAGTATTATTCTTGCTTGTTGTTTTGTTGACCTTGTTCATGTCATAGGTTATAACCTTGAGGAAGCTATACTGAAGGTTGCAAAAGGAAACATATTATATGAGATATGAAGCATACTACATACATGACCATATACATTCATGTACCAAATAAGATGAAGAAGAATCTATCTTTTGAGATTCATAGTATCGCATATGAAGATTGATTGTAAGGAGCAGAAGGCTCCAAAGATGACCGAACATTAGAACAAGAACTCATAGAAGAATTGTTCAAAGGTTAATGAAGCCTCCTTGACCAGAAGAAAAACTCGTTTGAAGCTTAACTTGGTATTTCACATTTATACTTGGTATTCAAAACCAAGTATACCCTGTAAAGAGATGATGAAGTCCTTGTAGACTCAGAAGAAATCAAGGATAAGCATGATCTTAGAAATGATCAGATGGAGAGACAACTTCTAGGATTGGGAGACAGATGACATGACAAGACTAGAGCATAAGTTCAGAGACTCCTATAAGATATTAAATCTCCTGGAAGATTCCCTTGTTTTAGTGACAAAGAAAGAAGCCATTCAGAAAGACTAGGATATGGATTCTTTTGTGAGACTAGAAGAGAAGTCGGTACTGAATTCCAATATTGATCTATACAGATCAAGAATGTTGTATATGTAAAAATCTTGATGTGTGTCTAAGAGGATTCTCCTCGCAAGAGGGATAAGACTATGACAAGACACTTACTCCAGTTATTGAAGAAATAGTTCCAGTATTTATGAAGACAACCAGAACAACCATGATTCATATATAGTATGAGATGCAAGGGGAGAAATCCCCATATTTAAAATCAAGTGGAAGTTGTTGCATTACATTAGTTGGGACATGGAGACATGACTACAATGAAAGATAAAGTTACCTCCATGAAAGAAGAAGAGCTAGATTCAGTATCAGTTATTGAACCACTCTCAGATTTAGATGAAACTATTGTTGTGATAGAATAAGAGGAGTTACTCTCAGATTTTAGTAGCCATAGTGAGAATGAAGTAGTCATTCTCAGCCTTAGAGAAGCTATAGGTGCAGGTGCAGATTCCCAGATTCCATAAGGAATAGTTGCAGAGAGAGTAGAGGACATACTCCCAGACAACGAGATAGATAGTGCCTTGAAAAAATCACATAGAGCTAGCACATGGTTGTGCAGATTGAGTTGCAGTTGAGAAAGTGTACCAGATTGGTACAATGTAACATGAAAATTTGGTTTGAATATTGAAGACAGAAAGACTCGGGTCTGCGGGTTGAAGGAAGATCTGTACGTATTGAAGCAAGCTCCTAGAGCTTGATTTACAGTTTCCTGAAGAGCTTGGGAGTTACCAAAGAGTAAAGTTGATTCTAGCCTTTATCTCAAGGTTATGAATGATGAGCTAGCGATGTTACTACTATATGTAGGTGATGTATTCTTGACAAGATGAAGAAAATCTCATCTCAGATTGCAGAGGAATCTCGCTACAGAGTTTGACGGAAGATCTAAATGCATTATCTCTTAGGTGTTGAACTTTGACAAAGCACATAGAAGATCTTCCTTAACCAAAGGAAGTATGCAGTTAAAATGAAGAGGTTTGACATGTTGAAATTTAAATCCATGAACACACCCATGGAAACGAAGTTGAATCTCCTGGTAGATACCACGTCAAAATTGGTTTATGCTACCCTGAATAGACATATTATTGGTTCAATGATGTATCTGACGAATACCAGGCTAGATACATATTTTTCCTTGAGTGAGTATCTGGTAGAACCCAGATGTGTTCGCATTGTTGTTGCAAAACATATGATGAGATACCTTAAGGGTACGTTGGATTTTGGTCTCTATTATACTAAAGATCATGACTTCAGAATGAGTGGTTACACCGATTCATATTGAGCTGGAAGTAATTCTGATAGAAAGAGCACTTCAATATGTTGTTTCAGTCTGAGGTCATCCATGACTTTATGGCATAGTAGGGATAAATTCAACATTTATCTGAGCATGACAGAAGAATAATACATTGCCATGTTCCGCTAGTTGTGAATCCATATGGCTTCAGATGTTGTTGACAAATCTATTTGATCTGGAAAAGGAAGCCACCATGATCCTATGTGATAACCAGAGTTGTATAAAGATGGAGAACCTTGTGTCCCATGATGAGTTGAAGCACATAGAGATCCGATATCTCTTCATTCGTGATATTTTGCAGAGAGGATCCATAAAACTCCAATATGTTAGCATGGATGAACAAGTTGTTGATGTGTTGACCAAGCCTCTATCTTGTGTAAAGTTTAAGCACTTTCGAGATAAGCTTGGTATAGTCTGAAAGGAACTCCCTCGAAAGGGGGAGTAGTGTTGATGTGCCAAATTAATTGTTGTGTTGATGTGCCAACTTAATTGTTGCGCCAGCTTAATTGTTGTGTTAATTTGCAAACTTAATTGTTGTGATGATGTGCCAGCTTAATTGATGTGATGATGTGCCAGCTTAGTGATGTGATGCTAGCTTAATTGTTGTGATGATGTTCCTTTTGGCATAGGAGAAGACCCAAGGTTCAACCCCAAGAGCACACCAACAATCCCTAACTACTGGCCCTTTCGGCAACACTTGCGAAGTAGATGCAGTCTCACCCGAAGCAGTTATGAGGGGGTTGCAGGACAAATATGTCTACAACCAAAGGGAAGATCAAGTGGATTTAACACAAGAAAAACACAACATTCATATATCACTTATCATCTTAGATCTATTTTTCACATCTATTTTTCAGATCTAAAATAGTAATGCAATCACAGTATATCAATGACGGAGATAAAATACCAATCACAAACAACACAAAATGTAGATGGTTCACCCTCTTTCTAGGGCTACCTCCACGGAAATGTGATTTATAATATATTAGGATAAAGCATACAGTTCTTGTCTACACTCTTAACTAGCAGATCTTCTTTCTTCTCCTCTCTTTCTCTCCCCTCCCTGCACACCCAGCTACAGGGTTGATCTTCGCACCTAGCTAAAGATCTTACAATACCAGAAAGGTCTCACTCTTAGCACTTCTCTCTCACACAACAAAAATCACTCCTGACAACAATACCACTAGATTGGAAATAATATCATACCAACCCAAAATAGGTCCTTATGACCTTTATTTATACATTACAATATCTCACCGACATCCTTAGGCTGAAACCTAGGTGTCCAAAACCCTAGGTCAACTTCACTCGTAGTTTTAGGGCTTCGTCAGCCTTTCTTTCCTTCCTTATCACGCGATGCTCCAAAGCATCCAATGGTGGTTTTTTCCACTTTCTAAGTTGTCCACAATCCTTCTTTCTTTCTTATATGGCATCCCCGATCTCCTTGTTCAACGACTTACTTCTCTCCGTATTTTCTTCTCTTTTTCTCACTTCAACCCAATAACAGTCACTTTGTATTTCACAAAGTTTGAATTCTCCTTTTTGTTCCTTGATCTTCCCTTGCTTCCATAACCAAGGGCCAACAAGCCCCCAACACTCACCTATGACTCATCCTAAGGCACTTCATATCTGAGCTTCATGTTTTACTTTGACTCCAGACTAAGTAGTGTAGCCTCTTTTTCCCTTGTGTAGACTGTCTTTTCTATGTTTGGTACCCAGTTTCAACTGCACCTGGTACCTAGACCCTCTTCTTCTTGCGTTTACTGAGAACTGCAGGTCAACTGGTTGTCATAGTACAATTTCAACTGGCTCCCATTCACCAAAGCTTCCTTCCATTCTCCATTCAACATCTTCAATTGCATATCTCCTCCGTCTGTAACATAAGTGATCTCATATGGCCCTAGCCAATGCATTCAGAACTTCCCAGGATTTTTTATGAAATTACTATCATATATCAGGACTAGATCACCTTGTTTAAATTCCTTCTTCTTGATGTTCCTGCCATGGTAGGTCTTCTCTCTTTCCTTCTGTACTTGTTGATGGAATCCTGCAACAAATTTGTCTTCCTCCAATTCAACCAACTATTCAAGCCTCTCTTGAACAACACCAGGGTCCTCCATATCTATAAAGGTAACAATTCTTAGGCTTGGTACTAGATATTTCATTGGAACAACAACTTCGAGACCATAAACCAATTTGAAGGGGGTTTGCATTGTTAGCTTCTTACAAATGGTTCTATAGGCCCATAATACTACTGGTACTCTTAAATCCCAATCATCCATGTTCACACTGCAAATCTTGTTTAGTGTTGTTTCCAAAATCTTGTTGAATGCTTCAACTATCCCATTTCCTTGTGGATGATAAGGTGTACTCTTCTGATGGTGGACTTCAAATTCTTCAATCAGGGCTTCAACTGTCTTATTAATTAAATGTGTACCTTGATCAATCATAAGGATATTTGGGCATCCAATCCTAGTTATGATGTCATCAAATATGAAGCGCACAACAGTAGTTGCATTATAGTCCTTATCTTCTCTTGCTTCGGCCCATCTGGTCAAGTACTTTGTAGCTATAATTATGTACCTTGCTCCTGTGCACTTTCCTGGTGGGTTTATAGGTCCAACAAAGTCAATGGCCCATTTCTCAAATGCTTGCAGGGTCATTTGTGGGGATAATGGCATTTCATCTCTTCTAGATGGTTTCCCAACTATTATCACTGAAATTTCATCCACAAATGGTTACAGGAATCCAACATCTTCAAACATCTATGAGTTCGCCCATGGACCAAAATTACCAAAAAGCATTTCCAAAAGGTCCAAAAATATACAACCAGTTATAAAATCAAGATGCGCTATGACTATATAGGGAACGTGTGCACATGTGCCATCAAGAAATGCAGGAAAAGGGCACATGTGCACGATGTGTGGTTGTGGACGCTAAAATCCACGCACACCTAACAACGACACATTTATGATGTTGGTCAGCCTCCCACCCACTTCTGGTTCATCTTCCAAGTCGATTTGACATCCAAATCTTGGTTGGATCCAGCTGGGTGGCTGGTCAAAGACCTAAAGGTGCCCTAAACAACCCCTTTTCACACTAAAATCTRGTTGCACAATACCTCAAAGTGGTGCTATAAAACAAGGCCATGGGTGCACTACATTTTCAAGGAATTCATTTGCAAGGTTATGCTGCTTCTATTCTCTTGGGGAAACCTCTTTCTCATCAAGGGAATACTAGCACCATTCCATTTGGGCAATACACATCACCTTTTGAGTGGGTTAGCTTGGGATTCTTTCACCATTTCTTTCAATTTTTCAAGTTGTAAGAAGAGCTCAATCTTGGGGGTCCAAGATCCCTCCCTTGGAGGAAGAAGGGACCCAAAGTCCCCTTTCTCTTTGGTGTTTTCTTTTCACTAATAGAATCCTTTCCATTGGTGACATGAGTCTTGTTTGTTTCTTGTTCTTATGTCCTTATGCACAATAGTTTAATTGTTTTTTCCTTTCCTAGTTTAATTCTTAGCTTAGTCTCTTATGTTTATTCTTGTAACCCTTTCCTTTACTTGTGTCTTGCTTAGCTAACCCAACTAAGCTTGTAAGCACCTCTGTTTTTATCATTTAGGTGACAAAAGATGTGCAGAAGATTGGCGACTCCACTAGGGAAAGGTATCAATTTCCTACCCCATTTTGGGTTCTTTTAGCTCTTCTTTTTACTTGTTTAACCTGCAGGTACCATAACCGGCCCAAAAAAACCTACAAAACATCAAATTCAAAGCTGAGTTGAGAGAATTCCATCCATAATTTTCTTCACGTCCATGTGATAGTTGTGTGCAGGTTTATTGGCCCACAGTCACGCAATCATGTGCACGTGCACCAAAATCACTGCATTACTCAGCGCCTTCTGCACACCTGTGCTCAAAATTATTTTTTGGTTCACGCATTGGTTCTTAGAGCGCCTCTGTCTAGTCGGAAACCTGCACACCTGTGCAAAAAACACACATTGTAAGATTTTTTATGATCTATTGAAGGCCCATGGCCTTCTTAAAGATGATTCCATGCATGTTGTAATCTGCACCAGACTTACATTCCCTCTCATATAAAGGGATTAGTCAAAACACATACGCACTTAGGGGTTCAAAATCATTATTTTTCCTCTTTTTGCTTTTTATTTCACCACATGGATGGCTTGCTTTGACTAAAAGTTGGAATCATTCTACATCACATATAAAACTTGCATTGGGACTAGAAATTGGATATCAAACATTGAGTATGCTCTTCTCTCGTGCTCCAAAGTGATCTTGAGAATCAAAAATAGGTTGAAAGACAATTTCATCTCGCTTAAAAAAGATAAAATCTTTAGGAGATGACAATAGCCCCCTCTCGGGACTCCTCTTAGTTTATTTTTCAAACACATCTCAAGATTGCAACGGGCCCATACATGCCCACATGCTACAAATATAGGATAGTGTTGAAATTTACTTTTTGAGAGTAAATCACTAGGGAAGTTTAAAGGTTTTGTAATGGGCCCATACATGCCCACATGATCACAATCTAGGATAGTTTCAAAGATTTCTTAGATTAAATCACATTAGGGAGTTAAAGGAATAGTAAAGGACCCACATGTCCACATGCTAGCTTTCTAGGGACTTTTGAATTCCACAAGGTTGTACCAATGACATTTACTTAAATAGGTAATCAAAGACTTGTAAGGACCAAGCGAAATCCACATGCAGCAAGGTGACACCTAATTCATTAAAAAATTGGCACACTTTCACTCATTCACACACAAAAGTCACTTCTCACTCACATAGTTTTCATCTCGAAACATGGAGGTTGAAGTAAGTTTCCTCCAAAGGGATTCCAAAACACCCCACTGTTTTCTTGACGAAACTATACACTCCCACTTAATTTCAATGATATTGGATCACACCCCGAATCTCTCAAACAACCACATCTAAATTTTTTCTAAAAACTCACTAAGTTTTCCTCCACAGAAGGTGCCAAAAGAAATATTTTAGTTTAGGTAAGATTTCGGGGATAGGCATCCAAATAAATCCTCGTTATTTGGTTCTCACATTTTCACAACAATAGAAGTTTTCAAATAGGGAACTTTAAATCCTCTAAGTCAAGTGTTCCTAACACCATAAGACAGGGAGATACCTGTGAAGGGTTGAAGGTCGAGGTCCGATTGTTCTATGCATCCCCCCGTGAGGCACCCATCTCTTGGATGGGATCCAGCCCGTGACCCATTTCTTAGGCTAAAAATCTAAATGTCGCACTTTGACCGAGGTACCTAGTGACCAAATTTTAGGACATCTACCCAGGTGGCAATTGTGGGCTGCAATTGCACATTGATCGGATTTTGTGTGGCTATTGGGAAATATCACCAGTTCTTTTGGGATATGCCCCCTCTACCCCTCATTATAACTAATTGATTCATCCTTCACTAGTTTCTCTTCCAGTGGCTTCATACCCCATTGTTAAGTGTTATTGGAAGGTCTAGTGCTATTTTGAGAGGAAGGAAGTTACGGATTTTAGGACATGAGAATTTGTTTTCTTTGTTCCCCCACATAGACAAAATCCACCTATCCACATATATGCTTCTTTATCAAAACACTTTATGTATGATTCCCTTCTGATTACATTTGATTTAGATATATATCATGTAAAGTTCAAAAATTGTATCAAAGGCTCTTGTTTATTTATTTCTCTTGCCACCATTCACACACATTCACTCAACTAGTCGAACATCATAGGGGACCCATAGAACCCCCGTTGTTCCACATGCTTGCTAAATCTTCCTCCTATTCTAGGGGGAGTTCCTAGTCTTTCCAACTCATTGGCTCCACCTTCTCACACTCCTGTGAGTGCCACTGTCTTGGGATCAACTTTTCTTGGTTCAACCTTACGTAGGTCCAATTCCCAAGGTCCACCTTACACTCTCTCTCCTTTACATGGAAGCATGGGGCCAACTTCCTCTCAAGGGGGAAGTACAAACCCACCTATTCCCCTCCAAGGGTCAGGTACTCAGAACACTCATACTATGGCTGGAACTAATCCTATGCCACCACCCCATATGCCATATTTAGCTTCCCTCAACATACTAGATCTTACTAAACTCACCAATGATCCCATATTGCACAATCCCACGTGGCCTGCAATGCCTACCAAACTCCCTTCAGACATCCTCAAGTTTGAAGGAAAAGCAGGAGATGATCCTAGCAACCATATCATGACATTTCACCTATGGTGTTCTTTGAACAACATCATGGATGATTCCATCCGATTGAGGTTATTTAAACGTACACTCACTATCCCATCCGCCAAATTGTATGTCGAAGAAAGATCCAGGTCCCACATGACTTTTGAATCCTTGGCCAAAGAATTTTTTACCTTCTTTCAATTACCCGTTTGTCATGACAATGGCCTTGAACTACTCTTAGATTTCAAACAAACCGCCTCTACACATATTGTCGACCACATCCATGAATGGCGTCGGAAACGTAGCCTCTGCAAAGCTGACACTACCCCCCAATAATGTCTCAATTGGTTCCTCAAATCACTTGTTTCCCTCCTTCCCAAAGATGTGGCTTCCACCTTCCCCTATACTGAAGAAGAAGCCATTAGCAAGACCCAACAATTCAAACTCATCTATGCCCAGTCCAGGTACCTATACATGGTACTCCCAGACGCCCCAAGACCCGTGCCATTTGGCCAAGACAAACCTGGGATGTCTCACTCAATAGATGGATTGATTGGTAACACTACACACCACAACCCACCACCTCAACAACCACCCATGTATGGCACACCTCAATATCTACCATCATATGGAGGAATCCATTATTATCCTCCTCCCCCTTATCAACAACCATACCTGATTTCCCTTCCTCCACCCATACGTGGACCCCCACCAGCACCCCTAAACCACCCACATATCCAACCAAGTGTCAGTAATCCCTCTACCTTGGCCTATACCCTAAGCACTAGTGAAAGCACCATGCCCTCCTATGTACCTTATGGAGCATTGCCTCAACATAATCCATACTTTCCATTTTTTGGCCCCCCACATCCTATGGCTCCACCACAAGGACCACTAGACACTGGGGTTAATTTTTTTCAACCCTCTCCCATTCAGCAATCTCAAAATTTTGAACAGATGAACATGGAAAATACACCCCATCAATCAAACAATACCATAAAGAAAGGAAAAAATCAGAACAATAATAATCTGGGACCAGGAAGAAACCAGAACCAACCCCAGCAGAACCAATCTATCGGCGGCAACCAAAACCAAGGGAATCAAAAACCCCAAGGGGGCAACAATAATAAACGTCAAGGAAGGAACAACAACAATGTTAGGACCACCTTCCCTTATTCTTTGTGCGGTGAGTTTTGTCACTATACTTACCATTGCCCCCAAATCGCTGACTTTAAGAAGATGAAAGATTATGTGAATGGACCACGTCCCTCAGCACTGCCTACACCTCAACAATCCCCACAAACATATGTGCAACAACCCCTCCTAGATGTACTACAAAACCCCATCCCACACCAAGGGATCATAAATACCCAACCCGACATACAACCTCCCCCACTATAGTTGGGACAGTATCCCAATACGGGCACCTCTGTCAATCGCACTATCCTCCTTACCGGTGGGCAAGAAGTCCTCTTTCAAACGTGCAGTCATTAGCATAGCACACCCTCTGAATCTA
Organism: Picea engelmannii; assembly: GCA_009831015.1. Taxonomy (NCBI): domain Eukaryota; kingdom Viridiplantae; phylum Streptophyta; class Pinopsida; order Pinales; family Pinaceae; genus Picea; species Picea engelmannii. The sequence continues at coordinate 759,361 of ML781508.1, forward strand.
CTCCCACCACCTCAGAAGCAATTCCAATCACAACCAGACTCCCTCTCATAATTCCTCTCCCTAATACTGAAACCCCCCTTCGTATTCCTCACATCCCATTGTGCAGGAATGCCCACAATCCTCAAGCTAGGGAAGCTCATAATTACAGTTTGGTCGATGACTTGGCACAATCTCTAGCTTCCATGTCAGTCTTAGAAATCCTTCAAACTTGTCCCACCCAGTGGAAGTCCTTACTTTTCACCCTAGGAGTAGTTTACCCTACTGACACCCGACTCATCACATTTGACCTCGACAGCAGAGAACCTCGCCTCCCCGCTCTTATTTCTTTTCAAATCCTTGTAAAAATTTGGAACATTACAGTTCACTGATGCATCATTGATGAAGGCACATCCACTTGTATCATGTCCAAATCCATATGGTAGAAACTTGGTTCCCCCAAACTCATACCATCTGCCATTACCTTAAAAGCCTACGATGGTAGACCCTCATCCCTCGAATGACTCTTCCAAAATGTCCTTGTCGAGCTAGGGGGAAAAACTATTCTGATTGACATTGAGGTTATCGATGCCCCGCTCGACTATAATATCTTGTTTGGTCATAGATAAATGTATGCTATCAAGGTCATTTCCTCTTCTGTGTTCTGAACCATGATGTTTCCCCATCATGGAAATATCATTACCATTGATCAAGTATCACATTATGAGCCTAACCCTTATCCAACATCGATAACATCCTCCCTTTTATCCACACTAATCCTGATGCCTATCCACTCATTGAGATGGGCCCCAGAATATTCAAAGACCCATCCTTGCTAGGGACATACCATGGAGCACCACCGCTCCTCCATCCCTCAGCAAAATTATGTGTCATATCCTCCAACAGAACAACAACTGAAACTAACCTCCCTCCCACCGAGGCCTCTTTCATCCTTGACATCCCACTAGTCACAAAAATTCGACCTCAAGAATCCCTTAGAACTAATTCATCTCGACGCGTTCCTGATCTTCCCCAGGGCCAGATCCCGATTTGGGAAATAGTCCCCCAAGCCATTACCCAAATATCTTTCTTTTACCCCCCCACCAGGTGTACAATCTTTCTAGGTCGTTGCAACCCTTACCCTTCCTAATATGGTGATGGCAATCCTAATTTGGTATTTACATCCACCTGAGATGGTTCCTCAACCATCCCTCCCTCCCCAAACAAAAGGAATCCTGATGCATATTCCCATACTCACTCCCACCATACCCCCTACACCCCCATTCACTAACCCCCCTGCTACAGATGGGGGCAGACAAAAGAAGAAGGAGCCCACAACTCCCCTTCCCCCATGCATCCAACCTCCTTGTGCACTATGCAAGAAATACAGACACTCTACCAACAAATGCCCATCTCTCCCTAAATTACGTAATCTCATTCAACTCCCTCGAGCACCACAATCGCTCGTCTCTTCCTCCAGTATTGTTGCTATATCACAAAACACAAGTAAGAAAGGACTACGAACCAAATTTGCATGCACCATCTGTTCAGAATATGGCCATTACACACACCATTGTCCAGCGTTACCTCAATTCCAACAGACACTAACAACTGTATGCCAGAGCTTTCAGAAAACACCCATCCCAACTTCTATCACCGACATCCATTATTTCACAACCTCAGTCAACGAACACATGAGATTTCCTTGCTCTCTATGTCAATCTCTTGATCATTTCACATATCAATGTCCTATGATCATTGAATACAGGTGTCGTCAACTGTCCCCTATTCAAAATCATACCCCCCCTTGACAAATCCGATAAATGCCCTTACCCCATCAATTGATATGTTTCATATCTTCCCACCAGAACCTAAGGCACTCCCTTCTCCCCCATGGTTCCTAGATGATTTATATGAGGAGTTACCCCCAAATCCCCCCAATTCTCTAATTCATTTCCCCATGAACATTCTATGCCTGACTACCATTTTTAACCCACAATATCTAGATATTTGGTTTATGTCAAGCGAACCATCACAATCCCCCTCCATCATTCCCCCTACATCTTTATCAAAAGGAGACAATGCCACAGTGATAGTCACTGAGGTCACTCCTCTCGATCCCCTATATTCATGCTAGTTTCATTGTGATGAAGATATCCTCGAGGAGTTAACTACCCCCGATTACCCATGGGATGTGCTCCACCACAGATCACTCTTTCTTTCACAGGAAGCCTTCAGGCCTCCTAACCAACACCCCATATACGCAGTCAAAACCAAAGATTTTCTCCCATCAGGGCATATAGACTGTTTCAATAACCCTATCCCTGCCCCTAGTTCTTTCGAGGAAGGCAATATGGCCAATATATCCCCAACCATCAAAATAGATATTTCCATCAAATTTGGAATTATCGAGGAAATCACCATTGGCACTGCATGTTCTCCCGAAGAACTCACCACCTACAAAGCCCTCTTCCAGGAATACTAGGGAATTTTCTCCTAGTCATACATAGAGATGCCTGGCCTTGATCCCTCTATTGTCGAACATTGCATAGACACTTGGCCTGATATCACACCCGTCCGCCAAAAACAATGACCGCTACAGCCATCCAAAGCAACGACCATCAAAGTCAATATTGAAAAACTACACGTTGTACAGTTCATTTACCCCATAGCCTATACGTCATGGGTCTCCAACCCTATCCCTGTTAACAAAAAATAGGGCACTATCCATGTCTGTATGGACTTTTGCGACCTCAATCATGCCTGTCCCAAAGACAACTTTCCAACACCCTTCATCGACCAAATAATTGATGATTGCATAGGTCACAAGGCTTTTTCCTTCATGGGCAGTTTCTCTGGTTACAACCAAATCCAAATTCACCCTGTCGATCAGTACAAAACAACATTCATGACCCCTTGGGGCACCTTTGTGTATCGTGTCATGCCATTCGGCCTCAAGAATGATGGAGCCACTTTCCAACGGGCCATGACATACGTTTTTCACGATCTGGACCATATCATCCTCTCATACTTAGATGACCTCACTGCTCGATCTAAGAAACGCACTCAGCATCTCGATGATCTACTAATCATATTCCATAGGCGTCGTCAGTACAATATCCGGTTAAACCCCCTCAAGTGTGTATTATGCGTCACTGCTGGGTGCCTTCTTGGGTTCATTGTTTCCTAATTTGGCATTACTGTGGACCCCCTCAAAGACCAAGCCATCACAAAAATTCCACCCCCACAGAATTTACACCAACTACAAAGCCTTCAAGGAAAAGCCAACGTTTTACGATGCTTTGTCCTAGATTACGCCACCCGCGCACATGGCTTCCTTCGCTTACTTCACCAAGAAATCCCATTTCAATGGGATAAACATGCTCAAATCACTTTTTATGATCTCAAAGAAACTCTCTCCAATGCCCTATTGATTAGTCCACCTGACTATAACCACGACTATCTCCTCTACATATCAGCCTCAATCGTTTCAGTAGTAGGAATGCTCGTCCAAATAGGGGATGATGCCTATGAGCATGTGATTTACTACATTAGTAAAAACCTTTTAGGAACACCCTTGAAGTACAATCACAAAAAAAGTCTAGCCCTCGCAGTCCAGAAATTGCGCCATCACATTCTGCTTCGAACTACCAAAGTCATCGCAAATTCCAACCCCATGCAATACTTGCTTAGTCATCGAGAAATTAATGTTAAATTTGCTCGATGGATCGTCATCCAAGAGAAAGAAATCTCTCATCCTCACCAAACTTATCACAACTTTTCTCTCCGACACTACCAGTCCACCGGTCAATACCAACCTCCCTGATGAGCATATTGTTTTTATCCCCTCAGATGACCCTTGGTATGGTGATCTTCTTATCTATCTCTGAACACAAAAATTCAAAAACCACCTCTCCAGAGACGATCGTCGTCGTATTTCTCACCAATCACCTCACTATATCCTCATTGGGGACATCTTATATCGGCGAGGAATTGACACCATACTTCGTCGATGCTTAACCATTGATGAGGCCGACAGAGTCTTAAATGACTACCACAACGACACTTACGGAGGCCATCTCTTAGGACTGTCCACCACTCAGAAAATCATCTGCGCAGGTTACTTTTGGCCTACATTATTTCATGATTACATCCATGCCGTGAAACGATGTGATAAATGCCAGCTTTACACCAACAAATCACGTGCACCACCTTCTATTCTACACCCAGTCATCACCATTGGTCCCTTTTGTAAATGGGGCATAGACTTCATGACTTGCAACCCTACATCCAACAACAAAAAACATAGTTGTTGCAGTTGATTACTTTACCAAGTGGGTTGAAGCCATGCCTACCTTCAACAACACTATTGACACAACAATGTGTTTTTTCTTTAACCATGTCATATCCCGCTTTGGAGTACCACTCCAACTAGTCTCTGATCACGGGAAACATTTTGAGAATGAGATTTTCATGGAACTCTCATCCCGGTTAGGATTCTCCCATAAGTTTTCCTCACCATACTACCCTCAATCCAACAAACAAGTAAAAGCAGTTAACAAGGTATTAAAAACCATGTTGCAATGCATGGTTAACAAACATAAAACTAATTGGCATCATATGTTATTTTCTGCGCTCTGGGCTTATCGCACAACAGTCAAAACTGCCACTGGTTTCCCACCTTTTCATCTAGCCCAAGGGGTTGAGGCTAGTCTTCCCATTGAGTGTGAAATTCCCACCTTACACACCACTATTGAGCTATTACTCGACACTGCCCCAATAGAGCAGCATTTGATGAACTTAGAATCCTTGGATGAATATCATTGATCTTCATTACAGAATAATGAAGCAACCAAAAAATGATCAAGGGCCACCTTTGATCGTCATGTCAACCTTCACTCATTTAACGAAGGAGACCTCGTCCTCACTTACGATATCGCTCATGATACCCTTGGCCATGGAAAATTCAAGTCCCTGTGGCATGGACCGTACATCATCCAACATTGCCTCACTAAAGGTGCATACATCCTGGCCTCCCCTGAATGCCATCCTCTCAAGGAACCCGTCAACGGGTTATACTTAAATAAATTTTACGCCTGAGCATAGCTATACTACATTAGGATTTTTATTTTTTGTACGCCTTTTGTAGAGTTTTTAGTCTTCTTTTATCCATACCTCCTGTCTAATCTATCACTCATGTTATTAACAGATGCCACCTCCATTGGCCTACCACATTGGTTACACCGACGGAGCTAGCCGTTGGACACATAATCTCGCTTCGACTGCTTGGGCCCTCTATTCTCCTTCACATGACCTTCTCCACTCCAGTGACATATGTTTAGACTTAGACACCAACAAACAAGCAGAGTACACCATTTTCATTGGTCTCCTCATTGAGGCCAATCATCACCATATTCATCACCTTAGCGTCTTATTAGATTCCCAACTTGTTGTCCTCCAACTCAACAATGTATACCATGTC
>ML781508.1:764868-782174 GCA_009831015.1 Picea engelmannii
ATATATATATATATATATATATATATATATATATATATATATATATATATATATATATATATATATATATATATCGGTCCACATGTCATAAAGTGCTTACAAAAATAGTACATCTCCCGTAGGCAGGTGAATCACCTCATCCCTACCAAATACAAAATTGGATGTCACAAATATACAAAATGGACTCACCAACCTATATACAACTACATATCTAGTAGCCCTCAGGGTACCTCTAGTGCTCCAGCACTAGGTCCTCCCTCTGGCGGAGGTACCCCACCAGCTCCAGGTCCTAGAGGCAACTGTCTAGTCATCGTAGCTCCAGCTATAGCTTCTCTATGGATCAAGGTATGCAACTCTGTCGGCATCCCAATACACTACTCCAGGATCCCCTCATCCTGGATCCGCACTCACATCCTCTCGGGCACTCCTTGTAGAACCACCTCTAGTCGGTGGCAGAAATCATCAAACTCTCCCCCAGCCTTGGTCAGAGGAGCATGTGATGGCCCTGCCTTGGGGTCATCATAACGACATCTCTGGGCCACTCTATCATCATCACTGGGCCTCGCCCCAACATCCTCTCAACATCGCCTCTCCCCTGCTCACAACTCTCCCCGCGGTGGTCTCATAATCCCCTAGTGGGCTAGCGCTCTAATCAGCTCAACCTCTCTTCCACATGGTCCCACATCTACAAAAAAAAACACATGATAGCATCAACATCCATACAAATATCAACCATATTCTATACTATCTAAAAAACAAATCAACAAAACCAAAAACCAACACATCATACCTAGACAATCGAATACCTCTCTCGGAGGTAATATCATCTCAAGGTCATCACATAAATCTATCCCATTGTATGGAAACTACAATATGATCTGTGGCATCTGACGCCACACCTGTGAAGCCTTGGCTGTGAAGTAGTGGCCACCCTCCCCACCCCCATGACGAGCCAAAATCATCGACCACCACTGTATTCGCGACTCTCTCGCTCACGGTGGGTCTAACAACACTCTCGGATGCAACATCGACACCCTCTCTAAAAACCAAGACACCAGGATAGATCCAAAGGAAAAATCCCCTGAGTTTTCCACTCAACACTTTTTGATTTGTCCCACCATCTTGGCATGCATCATCAAGCCCCAGGCGAAATGGTTACCCCCTAGTGCCCGCTGCATGATCCTCATCTAGCCACCACTAATACGCTAAGTTGTGAGTGACCCATACACTCTCACAACCATCACTTCCATGCAACAATGTACTAGGGCATCCATCGTCCCAATCCTCACCACTGACCCAGACATAAAATCCTCTGTCGAACAATATGTCTGGGAAAGGGTTGCCAACTGCCCCTCTCCAACTACCACCGACTCAGCCGGCAACAGGGTTCCCCGAAAAGGGAGTCTAGTCAGAAAATAGACATCCTCCTCAGTAGAGAATGCCAAGTGCTCCCCATGCATAATAAAACACTGCAACTCTGGACTCCACATAGAGATCATGAATTGCAGCAGATACTCATGTGCCCTCAACACTGGGCACTCAAAAAACTTCAGCAGCCCACAGGCTACCAAAGCACCACGAACCGCCGCCTCCTCATCCCTCACGACCTCCCTCAGTCGGGCCCAGTCCCTCTCTTTCCAATGGATCGACATTGTCCCAAATGATCACCTACATCCACATATACAGTACTCGATCAGCCATCACAAAAATGCCAAAATATCCCCCCCCCCCCCCCCNCCCCAAAAGAAAAAAGAGGGGGAGATAAGTTTTCTCACCCTCAACTTTGCCTCAAAGGCATGATTTTTTCCCCATAGGCATGCACTCATGTGCACCTGTTTTCCCCACAGGCGTGCATATATGTGTGCCTATTAAACCCATAGGCATGCATTCGGTGGACACCTGTTCAATACACAGTTGTGCACTCATGCACAACTGTCAGCAACACACCCACACACATATACGCGGTCATGTCTCGGACAGGTGCGCACCCCATGCAAACCTATTTTCCCAAATAATGCACCCCCCCTGTGTTGTTGTTCCCATTACAGCCGCGAATTCGTGCGTGGGTCTCCATCGATTGCCCACACACTTGGGGGCAACAACCCTAAAAATCCACTGTACGACCATCCATACAGTCCTACCCAAATATTGACACCTAACTACTGTACAGGAGGATGAGACCACTAACCTGACTCTCACACCTCTCAGATCAGCTTCCTCGCACTCCTAGAATCTCTGAATCTTCTCTGTAATCTCCTCTCTAACCACTATAGAAGCAAGTACAAATGAGGTGGCAATGTGAGCCCCATAGCTATATATAGGCCCTTTTTTCCAAACTTCCAGACTCAATTCTAGGAGCTTTGAGCATCTATTTTTCGATCCATCTTCAGCCAGGGGATCAACACCTTGTCATCTACATCAAGATAGTCCCTGGGCCATTTTTCATCCTTAGCCCCTAGGGAGCCACTTTTCCATCCCCCTTCAGGTACGCATGCTCATGTTCAAAATTATCAAATAAACGATTATATGTTTGATTACTTTCAGATATTGTTCACATCGGGTATTTGGTTGTCATGTGTATAGGTACTTGGTCATCACACACCAGTGTGACCCCTTCAGGTATATAATCGACACTGGCATACAATCATTCCCTCTAAATCTCAATTGCATCTCCAGTCACACCCTCCGAAATTTTCCCTTAGGGTCCCTATATCCGGCTCTGCATTACTGTCACCTCCACTACATTTTGGGTACTATCACCGGGTAGTACTCTCCCCCACATGAGTTTTCCCATTCATAGCTCCCCTTGGCACTTTAACACTCATGTTGTTTCAAACTTTAGGGATGGGTGTCCCGATAGTCTTACATCATGTCATGAATCAACCACATACTCCTCCTCATTTTGCTAGCCTACCCAACGGAATCCCAGGGAACTTCCTCACGGTTTTATTTTTGACTGCACTCCTGCAGCATCATTTACCATCCATTTTATCCACTGCTGGGCTTCCCATCTTCAGATTTCCCTCCATACATTTCCCTACTACAGAAACCTGCCTATGGGGCCCCAACCCTCCACTTGTTTTTTAACCAACTTGCTCCATCCTCATGCCAAACCATCTTACACTGGGGCACCTGTTTCTATATCTGCGTTATTATCCCCACTAATTTTTTAATTCTTTTTGTAATTAATCCTTTGTTTCCAGCATCTTACATAGCTTTTTTTCGTCACCTTTGGTGACCTTATTCATTTTTAGAAAATGTAACCCATGTCAACCTTGGTTGGGGCATTCCTTATCACCTACTCTTGTTGACATCATCCATAAACTCTGAGTATCACACATGCCACCTACCTTTGCTTTCTGAGTTTGTTCACTTTGTCCCACCTCTGGCACAACTGATCCCACGTCTCGTTGTCCCCCTGACACTCGACCTAGTTAAACGGGTGCAGCCACTTATACTTCGCATATATTCCCAACCAAGGGTAGTATTGAGTCTCCAAGAATATTGACTTCATCCATGTACCTCCTTAGTCCCTGACCTCACCTCGTGGATTTCATGAAGCCCTTTTCTTATTGGAGTCACGTCTCCCTTTTTGTCAACATCAGCATAGTTTCCAGAAGGGCGACAGTATCTTGACTCGCATTACCTTTACAATGAGGAGTCTCTGACAACACAGGGAGAACCACCATTGCTCTCTGCTGTCGTTGACCCCCATAACATTCAACTTCAACATTTTCTCATGTTACGGTGGGTCTTAGTTTGTGACTATTTTAGTTGTTTTTTATATTTTCCAAAGACCTATGAACTTTGTTGGGCTATAAATGCCCACAAAATCCATGATACTTCTTACAAGTGTCATTTCCTATTGTTCAGAGTATTATTCCTCATCAGAATTGTCCTCTGCCTTTATCAAAACCACCCCTAAGGGTGTTGTAGTTGTCAACATCAACACACAGTTTCAGTTACTGTACAAAACCCTTTTGTGAGTTACATGACATGAGCATGGGGCATGCCCGCCTCATTTGTACATAATTTATTTTCCACACCTTGCGAAAGGTTGGGTCCTACAGGTTACCTTCTCCCTCCAATGGGTCACTCTTGATACTCTCACTATCTCTCTTTCTTACAACGGTACTCTCAATAGAAAAAACATTGATGAATTTTGGCTATCCATATGCTCCTAACCTCATCCACCAGGGGGCATCTGTTATCACTGAAATTTCATCCGCAAATGGTTACAGGAATCCAACATATTCAAACAACTATGAGTTCACGCATGAACCAAAATTACCAAAAAAGCATTTCCAAAAGGTCCAAAACTATACAACCAGTTATAAAATCAATATGCGCTATGACTATATAGGGCACACACACACATGTGCCATCAAGAAATGCTAGAAAAGCGCACATGCACACGATGCATGGATGTGGATGCTAAAAGTTGCGCACACCTGAGAACGGTGCATTTATGATGTTGGTCGGCCTCCCACCCACTTCTGGTTCAACTTCCAAGTCGATTTGACATCCAAATCTTGGCTGGATCCAACTGGGTGACTGGTCAAAGACCTAAAGGTGTTGTAAATAGCCCCTTTTCACACTAAAAGTTGGTTGCACAATACCTCAAAGTGGTGATATAAAACAAGGTCATGGGTGCACTACATTTTCAAGGAAATCATTTGCAAGGTTATGATGTTGTTATTCTCTTGGGGAAACCTCTTTTCTCATCAAGGGCATACCAGCACCATTCCATTTGGGAAATCCACATCACCTTTTGAGTGGGTTAGCTTGGGATTCTTTCACCATTTCTTTCAATTTTTCAAGTTGTAAGAAGAGCTCAATATTTGGGGTCCAAGAGCCCTCCCTTGAAGGAAGAAGGGACCCAAAGTCCCCTTTCTCTTTGGTGTTTTCTTTTCACTAATACAATCCTTTCTATTGGTTACATGAGTCTTGTTTGTTTCTTGTTCTTATGTCCTTATGCACAATAGTTTAATTGTTTTTTCCTTTCCTAGTTTAATTCTTAGCTTAGTCTTTTATGTTTATTCTTCTAACCCTTTCCTTTACTACTGTATTTCTTAGCTAACCCAAATAAGCTTGTAAGCACCTATGTTTTGTTCATTTAGGTGACAAAAGAGGCACAAAACCAACTCTTTGGCGTACATCATAGGCTCTGGAATAGTCTTTAGCATCTTTTTGTAAGGTAGGCCACCAAAGGCCAGCTCTAAGAACCTTTTGCACAGTTTCTTTTACTACATAATGTCCTCCTGTGATGCCTTCATGAGCTTCTGCAAGGATCAATGGTCGTTATGCCTCCATAACACACCTTCTCAATATCTCATTAGGTCCCATATTGTATAGATGTCCAACTATAAGTGAGAAGTCTGCAACATGCACAACTAGTTGTTTCTTCTGAGGAATTGTGTACTCACTAGGTTCCATTTTTGTTGATAGGAACTAGACTATCTCTATGAAGTGGTCATTGATCTTTCTAATGGAAAATAGTTGTGCATCCAACAGTGCATCCTCTAAACTGGCTGACTCTTCACCATGTTCCAACCTTGACAAATGGTCAGGGCCTTTGTTCTTTCTTCTTGGCTTTACTATGATCTCAAAATCATACTCTTGAAATAATAGAATCCATATACATATCCTTCCCCCCAACACTGGCTTGTTGACTAGGTATTTCAGCACAGAGTGGTTAGTAAACATTTTAAGGTGTCCTCCCAACAAGTAGTGGCGAAATTTCTGCAATGCATACACCATGGCCAATCCTTCTCTCTCTATGGTGGTGTAATTAATTTATATCATTGATAGCTTCCTACTAAAAAAGGCTAATGGGTGGTAAATATATCCTCCTCCCGGTTGTGCTAACATAGCTCCTAAATAAATGGAAGACGCATCACCATGGACATGAAACTCCTTGGTCTAGTCTGGGAAAACCAAAATAGGCACAGTAACCATTTTATGTTTCAGTGTGTTAAAGCTCTGCTGGCATTCTTCTATCCAACTAAACTAACAATCCTTCTTCAACAACTTCTCCATGGGTGTTGTACTATGAGCATATCCCTTAATGAACTTCCTGTAGTAGCCTGTGTGTCCCAATGCAGTGCACAACTATTTAACTGAAGTAGGAGGGGGTAGATCAACTATAATGGCGATCTTGGATGGATCTACCAACAATCCTTGCTTACACAAAATATGTCCTAACAAAACTCCAAATGGTGAAAATAAAATGCATTTCTTCAGGTTCAAGGAAATTTAGCACTGCCTGCATTTATCCAACATTAGCCTTAAACATTCAATATGATTTTTCAATAAACTAAAAACAGTCCAATCAACAAAATATGCTTCAAAAAATTTATGCATAAATTCCTTGAATGCTTCGACCACCAGCCTGGAAAATATGGTTGGGGCATTCTTCAATATGAATGGCATCATTGTATATTGGTAGGATCCCCATTATGTTGTAAATGTGGTCTTATGGTGATCTTCCTTGGCAATCCATATCTGATGGTATCCTGAAAATCCATCTGTAAAAGAATATACTTCTTGGCCTCCCACATTATCTAACACTTCATCAGTGAATGGTGTAGGGAAGGGGTCATGCAAACAAGCATCATTCAACTTCCTGAGATCTACGCATATCTTGATCTCTCCTATCTTCTTGTCTTGTACCACCATAGGGCTAATCCACTCTAACTCTTACATAGGTTCTATGATTCCTTCTTCCAGCATTCTGTCAAGATCAATATTCACTTTTTCCTTATATTTAGGGTTCAGTCTGTAAGGTCTCTGTTTAATTGGTCTTGCATTTGGATTTAAAGGAATCCTCATCTCTCCCATAGGCCCTGTAATTCCCTTCATATCAGTGAACTTGGTTAGAAACAAGTCCTGATATTCATGTAGTAAATCTATAATTTTGTCAATGGTCGTAGCATCCCAGTAATCTCTAACATTTGAAAACTTTGGTGGCTACTTTGTTCCAATATTGACCTTCTTAATCTTGATCGGTTTTCCAATAAATGGTAGCTCAAATCCTGGTCCTTCCACATCTCTCTGACCTTGTGTTTCCACGATGCTCACCTTCCTAGGATCATCATCTTCATCAGTATTGATGTTGTAATAACCTTTCAATTTCTAGAGAGGTGCAACCCATTCATCCTCTTCTTGTTCAAAAGGAAGGATAGATGCCTCCTCGATTACTTTCTGTCTCACAATCTGTAATGCTTAATATACTGAAGGATATTGACTTTCAAATAAGAAGGTAGTTACAAAATTATGATTCATACCCTTCCAATCTGTAGTGATGAGGTGCAACTCTGCTTGGAAGTACCATTTGATAGGCGTCATGTCCAGTGTGTTAATGAATTTGTGCACCCATTGTTCTTGAGGAATGTTTCTCCGGTCTTCCTCACAACTTCGCACCTAGTCCTTTGGACAACTTTGACCTGTGTACCAAACTTCACAACCTTCTACTTTTGCTGAGAATCATGCTTTCATCAAGGTATGACACTGTAACCAATCTATAATGTTACTTTTGTGTGCCCCTCACCATCTTGTTGGTGTGGATTTCAAGGCCTCATCCATTGCCAATAATCTATGTTGTATTGGTATGCTTTCTTCAAAGTCTGACAAGAAGGTTTCTAAAGGATTTAGACTATCAAAGGTGGGTAAGTTGCTTACTGTTGTGCCAATCCAACGAACTTCTCTGGTTAATCTAGCACATCTTATTGTAGATACTTTGTACATCTTATTCTGCTAGTTCTCCAGTGCTTCTTATGAGTCTGATGAACATGAACTCTCACTTCTCCATATTAGGTTCCCATCAGTTGTAGGATTAATGTAGTCCTGTTGTCTGGTTGTTATCTTATATATTTTCTAGTGCATATGTGTGGTCTTCTTCTCTGATAGGTTATGTGTATCACTGACCTTCATCTGGATCTAAAGTTGCAATGACCCTAAGGCCATCTCTTTCAAAATTCATACGTATTTTCTTTAAATCAACCACAGTGGAATTATTGAAAGCCCAATAATTTCCTAACAGCGCGGGGTAAGGACAACTATCATCAACTATTTGAATTACCTCAAAATATGAAAATGTTCTTACTCCATCAATGTCCACAGGGACATGTTCTAATCTACCAAGAGGGCTTACAACTTGCTGATTGGCCATCCTAAGCCTGATAGGTGAATAGATCAACTTCGATTTTCCCATCAGTGCCTAGGTTTTCTTCATCATGACATTGACCTCTGACCCTAAGTCGAGGACTACATAATCTATCTCATACTATCCTATTTGAGCATTCAAATGTAATTCCTTATTTTTCCTTCTCTTCTTACTGATTTGGTGTACTTCCCTATTCAGTAAGGGGTCTATCTTTCCTAGCTCATATTGTCTGATTAAATTTTGTAACTCTTGTACAGTGCTTTCATCCTGAATCAACTTAATACAAGTATATAAAAATTCCATGAGCTTGATTACCTCTTTTTATTCTTTTGGCGAATCAAACTGATCAAATGCTAGAGGCATTCCATATTCTCTCACTTTTGGTCTTGTCTTTGATGAAGAGCCTATTGATGGGCAAAATTGACCGCTCGTCAACTGGAGGAGTGAATCCGGTTCGGGGTTGTCTAATTAACCCAAGTTGTTTGGATTAATCCACTCCGACGGTTTTAGCGGCTCCGTTGTCCGATCTAAGTCCTAAAGAAAGAAAAAAAAAAAAAACTAAAGAAAATACAATAACTTGATTAATAACAATCATTGAAAACTATATATAGATCTAATATATATTTACAGTTTAACTGACTAATATTTATAAAATAATTCTACTTATTATATGTACAATATATATAAATGCTTCTATTTCTAATATATACATAACATGTACGCAATATGAATTTTAATCTAAATCCGCGAAAATCGAATATAAATTGATTTTTAAAACAACAACAAAACTATTATTAAATCTGTTTATATTCTAGAAATGAAATAGAAACCGTCTAATTGGAAACAGAAACAACAGATAGTAGAAGATGTTTTAACTGCAGGAAATTTCTGTATTCATTAAACTAATGAAATCAAACTAACAAACTGACCTGTTATCGCATCCAATATTTGTTCAGTGTATAGCATCCAATCTCCCTGTCTGATGAGGTAAACCTGCAACAGATCCTACAATTGCTTCTCATAAATGTGAAGCAGTAATGATGGAATTTGAATGATAGAACATATAAGAGATGTAATCACAGCAATCTCATAATTTCACAAGCAGCCACATTAAGATAAATCCTACTGTGAGAACTTGTGTATGAACGTTCAATAAAAGATAAAGATAAATCTCTTAATTCAAGTTTAAAAAAAATGATTGTTGTGTATTAAATCTGGAACATAAAAAATGGAGAATATATAAATTTTATCATACCAATTTGTATTAAACCACAACAGCGAAAGCAATCATAATCTAATTAAAAATCAAAATAATCATGACTTGAATAAAAACACAATATGGAGAAGCTAAAGCTGTGAAAAATATCATATTCCATTCAAGTCTGTAAATGAGAAATCCATACCTTTTGCTCCAGGTAGAGATGATCTCATGTTTACAAAATATCATGCTTATATAGGTTCCAGGAACACAATGTGTCATGTTGATAATATCAAATCTGTTCCAAAAATATGGGGGATGCAACCTCCCTGATTTTACTTGATATCAAAATACAAATGGCCTAATCTATTTACTAAAAACACCAAATTCATATGGCTGGAAGATCTCAACAGTGCTTCATATCTCTTTGAAAATCATGGGTTCCTGAAAACAAATAAAAATGGCAAGATTTTAGATACGTTTTCAATTGTGAAATCAAGCAATTCGAATTTTTCTAACTAGCTACAAAATCTTACGATTTTGTAGATAGTTATAATTATAACTAGAATCATATTTTATTCAACAAACAAAAAAAATTGAAGAATAATCTATTCAAACAAATCGAGTATGATAAATTGAGAGTGACAAAATCATACTAAACTTTGAAAAAGATCATACCTCAAATCATGGGATTAAAACAAATCAAGCAATCTTGGAGTTTACTATTATTGTCCTTGCTTCCACATTCTTAAAAATGACAGATCCTATAGTTTTTTGGCGTTTGTCTTTGTCTTGAGATATGGATTGGAGTTTGCTGTTCTTTTTTGTTAACGAATCCATCTGGTCTTCCAAATATTTAACCTGGGGTTGTAGTAAAGGCACATCCGTATAATACCGGTCGATCCAGGATCGACACTCATTACACTGTGGTTGTAGGGACTGTGCATTGGCACTGATAGCATTAACAGTTGGAGAATCATCCATTTAACATGTAGGTTTGTCACGGAGTTGGATGCCAGGAAAAAGAGGATTATCCTTTAGACACGGAGGCAGGTTAGTAACATAATTGTAGGGTCTGTCAGGGCAAAGTCCATATGACAATGGATACTCTTCGGCCAAGAACCTTTCAATTTTTGAATCCGAGTCTTCACTTAATTCAATTGTATTGTTTGTGTCTGCACAAGGTTTAGATTTGTTTCGAGCACATCATGAAATGAGACGACCGATCCTTTTATTCTTATAATTAACATCGACGTTGCCCTTGTGTTTCTTCCCTATGGGTTTTTTAACAGTTTTAGTGCAACTCTTAGGGTGTGAATCCGGTTGATTGTTTGGTTGAGTAGCATTAGGGTACGTTGAGGGTTCAATATTAGGGGCAAGATCACAGGGCAGGAGCGGTGGAGGAGAGGTGGTACGTTTCACAAGGGTTTCTTTGATAACCGGCTTATCAACCTGTCCCAACTCACTACTGCCAAAGCCATTTCATAATAGAAAAGCATCCCAACAATCATTGTGTAATTGCAGCTAATGCACAAGGATAATATTAATTAAACCATGACGAAATAGACTAGAATCAGACTTCTTCCTCCTAAGCCGCTTTCCCATCTTGTATAGACTTCTAAGTAGGAAGTAGGGCATGTTTAATGGGAAGTCAATGAAACTCATAAGAAATTGGAGATGATACAGAAAGACTAACCCAAATATTACTTCACACATAATGAACTGTTTCACAATAGCAAGAAGATCATGCCACTTAGGTTTTAAAGATGAGACAGGCATACCTCGGTTGCAACTAGTAATTTTCCGTGAGGTGAACAATAGAGTCCAGGGGACCTCTTCAACCTTTGCATTCTTGAACCATTTTTTCCCGACAGCTAGTAAAACCATAGCTTGACTTAAAAATTCTTTAGTCACCTCTAGCTGCACATCGCCTATCTTTGCTCTGCAACCGTCGAAGGTCAATGTGAACTCTTGGGCAACTCTCAGATTGAAACCCTTAAATTTTTCAATGAATACACTCCAACCATTCCTTTCTAAATCGTCTCTGGTGTTATCATAGGATAACAAGGTTTGGATGCCATTGGGCTCAATCCTTACCACTGGAGCCATGGCTAAAAGAAGGGAATCAACAAAAAACTCGGAGGTAGGGTTTGATAGAAAACCACATAGCCATAGGCCCAAACAAAACAATGCTATGACAGTTCGAAACGGTAGGCAGAGGCATTAATCACCATGCATGGGAATGAAATCATGAATCCCGAGGCCATACAGAGAAATAATATCACGTTGTACTTCATATGACTCCTTGGCATATGGGTACGCATAAGAATTAGAACAGTTGAAAACCATAGTACGCACATTCATGACTTGATTACAAGTTAAATGTATCAAATAAACATTGAACAATTAAAAGTTTTATGAATCAAAACCCCATTGATATTAATCGAATATTAATGAGTAGAGGTTTTTTACTTATGTAACCAAGGCACATTTAGGACCAAGGGGTTATAAACAAGGGAAGCAATCAAGTTCATAGCAAAATATGACAATTCGATAATAGACCATATGAACAGTTTTCCTTAATCAAAAATCAAAACAAAGTGTCAATTCCAGCTGTGAGTTTTCATGCTTACAGTCATGAAAACAAAAATTGAAAGGAAGACGTGTAAAAAGCGACAAGTGACAAGTGTCATTTAGTGAGAATGGTCATGATGAGTAATGAGAATTTAAAAACCCTGTGTAGGCAACTTATAAAAAATAGAAATTATATTATTGCTGCCAACAATGGTGACACACTGGGAGAAGCAGTTATCTCTGCCAAATGAATGAGTTCAGATTAGGATAATCAGAAAAAACTTCAAATCGAAAACAACCAGATAGTTGTCTAAACATCATTATCAATTATAATGCATTCCAACTTCAGATTACTGTTATTTTAAAGAGACGAGAACTGATGACAATCTTAACAAAAGAGAGTCATGATATTAGATTTAAAATCTTCAATACTATTGACAGGGCCGCTACTGCCAACAGGCATCCATAGCCTCAACAAGGATGTCAATTAACCCACTCCGATATCTGTATCATGTCAAGAAGTTCTAGATTATAATGAAGGACATTAAAGGTCAAAAGAATCCATATGTGAGAATTTTGATATACCTGACATTGCTTCGCTACCAGCGAGCCTGTTCAGTACCCCGACGAAGTTATCTTGGCATCATGCATGCATTTACCCATTGCTAGAAGATCTGTTCAGTATCCCAGCAGGTTTACAATCACTTCCCACAACGCTCTGAAAGTTTATGTAGTTTTAAACATATTTAATAGAGCGGGGTGATGCTGAAAATCCTGGTTTTGGACACATCTTAGTAAATTACATACCTTGAAGAAATTTCTTAGCTGTCCTTCATTAAGATCTAGAAATAGTTTGTTAATAAAACCGAATTTCAAGAGCAAGGAGACATCTCTGAGTTGTTCTCTTAAGGAACAGGGACAACGTAAAAAGAATTTTTATGGATAATCGTGAGTAACTTCAGTTGTAGATTGAAATCAAGAGATGCTTTTCAAACCAACAAGTTATCTTTAACATGGATGCAAACTCAGAAAAATATCACAGTTGATGTTTAAACAACTTTCAACAGTCATTTTAGAGGGGAAATTTTTCTGTTCTCTTTGTCTGAACTAGCCCATGATGTAGGCATGTGTGTTTCAAAAAGAAAGACTGATAATCATAAAGGAAAAATCAAAACAAACAAGCAAGGAAAAACAAATAGCAAACAAAACTAAAATATTTACACAGTGTACATGGAAGTGTCATCAGGAAAAGTACATTTTTAGAGCTTGGCCATTCACCGGAAAGGTGTCTAACTGTCCCTCTAAATTCTATAATTGGAAGGAACTGGGACCCAATTTATTAGCAATTAAAAATGTTCCCAACCACAAGTTCTGAAACTTTGTATGCTCTCCTTTTCCCTCATGAGGTTTATCCCATTTTAGGACAAGGTCACCTACCTCAAAATTTCTGTCAGAGGAAAAGTTGGAATCAAACCAATTTTTAACAATGAGTTGATGTTGATCCAATTTTTGTTTTGCTTGAGCCCTCACTTCTTCTAATTTTAATAAAGCGTTAATTTGACTCTCCAAAGGGGGGTAGTCCTCTTTTTGTACTTTCTGTGATAACTGCAGAGATGAAACAAGGACATGTGGTGGAAGAATCGCCTCTCTGTTGTAAACGAGAAAGAAAGGTGAGTTACCCACAACAGTTTTAGGAGTTACTTTTCAGCCCAGATTGCGTTTAACAATGCATTATGCCAATTTTTATGGTTTTCAGAGACTATTCTCTTGATAATTTTGATCAAATTTTTATTAGTCGATTCTGCCAAACCGTTGCCTTGGGGGTAATAGATGGTAGAATACTTTAATTTAATTCCTTTTTCTAGAGAGAAATCACTCATTTCAAGAGATGAAAAATAAGAAGCATTATCAAATACCAGGCATTCAGGGATCCCAAAACGAGTAATGATATTTGAATTCAAGAAGGATATCACCTGGTTGGTATTTACATCTTTTAATGGGGTAGCCTTGGACCACCTCGTGAAGTAATCTATGGCTGTTATAATATATTTATGCTGCTGCGAGGATGGTGGATTGATTGGGCCTATAATATCTAGAACCCACTGCTGAAAAGGGGAGTCTACCGAAACTGGTTGCAAAGGGAAAGCTGGTTTCTATATCCGTCCAGCTGCTTTTTGACAAATTACACACTTGCAACATAAAGCATGAGCATCTTTAAAAAGGGTAGGCCAGTAATAACCTGCTCTTAATACTTTATGGGTAGTGGTGTCTCCACCAAAATGCCCACCATCTTCTCCTGCATGCAATTCTAATAAGACATTTTCTTCTTCATCTTTCTCAAGACAACGCATTAGTACTCCATCAAAATTTTGACGAAACAAAATACCATTAATCAGCTGAAAAGAAGAAGATTTTAATCTTGGTGATCTTCTTTTTGTGGGATCAGGGTGTCGGGGAGCTAATACGTGTATAAGACAAAATTTTATGTCATCATACGAGGGGCTTACAGGGTTTTGTGCACAACATATTTGATTTTGATAGTGTTGTCCTGGATTTAACATATCATTTTCCTCTTGCTGTCCTGCAGTTGAATCAGCGACCAATTTGCATGACCCTTGGCCTTTTACAATTTGATCTGGGGTGATTTCTATGTCATACTCTTGCAAGGATGTGATCCAATTTGCCCTTTTTTCACCTAGTTCTTTATGTACTAACAAATTTCTGACAGCCAGGTAAGGGACAATGATTTTCATCCTAGATTTCAACAGATAAGATCGGAAGTGCTTTACTACTTTGAAAACAACATAGGCTTGATGATCAACTGTTGGGTAATTAATCTCCGCCCCTTTGAAGGCTGAGCTCATAAAGGCAATTGGGACTTCGTTGTTTTAAGTGTTCTTTTGAGTTAGGACGACAGCGTATGAGTGGTCAGAGGAAAACGTGTAGAGGGTGAAGTCTTGGGAAAAGTCGGGGCTCATTAGCGAAGGAGCATCTATTATGGCCTTTTTTATTGAATCAAAATCCTGGCTTTGTAAAGGTCCCCAATGGTACTGTACATCCTTTTTTGTTAGGTTTTGTAATGGTCTCACCATTTTTGAAAAGCTGGGGACGAATCTCCTAACAAAGTTTATCTGACCTAAGAAAGATTGCGTTGAATTTTTTGACGAGGGAGGGGGCAGTTTTGAAATGACTTGAGTTATTTTAGGGTCGATAATCATCCCTTCACTCAATACAATAAATCCAAGGAGTTTACCTTGTTCTACTGCGAAGATAGATTTTTTAGGATTCAAAGAAATGTCGTACTTACGACATCGTTATAGAATGGATCTTGAATGTGCTAGATCATCTTCTTTACCTTTCGAGAAGACAGTGACATCATCCAGGTAAACTACGACAGATTGATTGACTAATCCTTGGAAAGCGATGTCCATCGCTCTCTGGAAAGTGGAACCGACGTTTATAAGTCCAAAGGGCATCTTTCTATAAGCGTA
The DNA here is from genome assembly GCA_009831015.1 of Picea engelmannii. Lineage (NCBI taxonomy): Eukaryota > Viridiplantae > Streptophyta > Pinopsida > Pinales > Pinaceae > Picea > Picea engelmannii. The sequence continues at coordinate 780,296 of ML781508.1, forward strand.
GATGCCCCATGGAGTGAAGAAGGTGGTTTTGAGTTGGTCTGGAGGGGACATCAGGACTTGGTTATACCCCAAAAAACCATACAACAAGGATAATCTTTCAGAACCAGATACCTATTGAAGGATCTATTCCATGGGAGGGACAGGGTAGTTGTCTTTATCAGACACTCGGTTAAGATTTCAGAAATCGACACATAGTTGGATTTCACCATTCTTCTTTCGGACAGGGACAAGATTAGAGACCCATTGTGTGTTCCTAACTAGGAATATTATCTTAGCGTTCAGGAGTTTGTTTAATTCCTTCTTGACCGTTGGTTCGAGTCTTGGGTGCATTTTCCTTAACTTTTGTTGAAAAGGTTGGGTTTGGGGTTTCATAGGGATAACGTGTTGTATGATGTTAGGATCAACAGTTTTTAGGTCGTCGTACATCCAAGAAAAAACATCTTTGAATTCCTTAAACAACCTAATAAACGCTACTTTTTCTTGCTCAGAACACCCCAACCCTAAATTAATGCACCGTGGATTATCTTTAGTTCCCAAATTTACCTTTTCATGCGTCAAAGAGGAACTATTCATTTTACAGTTCACTGATTTTTTGAACTTGTCATGAAGATCATAAAATTTTTCTAATCTAACTACAGATTTTAGGATAGAGTTTACCATGTCTGATGAAGATTCTGGAGATCTTGGATCTGGTATTATCGTAAAGTCACGAATATTTTCATCATGGGTACCTTCGTCAATCACCGCACCCTGGAAAGTTTCTTCCATATGCAGAAAACTTATAATCTATTGATCATCATCGAAGACTCTCTAATTCGTGATGTTGTTTGGGACGGACGGTTTGAACAACAGTTCGACGGAGAATGCATTCTAAGATAAGCCTTCTGCAGGAAAAAAATTTGAAGTGATGTTAGCTAACAAATCAACTTCTAAATTATTCAATCTAGGAATAGAATTTATGTTAAATGTATAAAACTTGTTCATCAAATTCCATACCTCAGTTTGATAGCTTTTAAGGTGTGGGGATAAACAGTGGATAAAAATTTTTACCTGTCTAACCACGATTTCCGAATCACCAAAGACAGTCAAATTTTGAATGTTCATATCTAATGCTTTTCTGAGGCCTTGCAGGAGTGCCTCATATTCAACGATGTTGTTTGTACATTCGAATTCTAACCTGCAAACAATCAGGGTCTTATTACTTGATGGATCTATGAGCACACACCCTGCACCAACTCCTTCCTTGGATTTTGACCCATCGAAATACAAAGACCATATTTGATTGTTGTCGGTTGCATGTGTCCACTGAGAAGAAGTTGTTGGCTACATATATGTCAAAATTTCAGACTGTTGTTATGGGTTAGTGATGGTGGAAGTTTCATAAATGAAATTTCCGAAAAAAGTATCCATCCCCTGTATTTCGGGCGAATCGGCAGAAGGAGTGAATGGTTCATTGGGATCATTTCAATCAGCCACCGTGAACTTCAGATAACGTTCACGATTTACCTTAATTCTATTGGGCTTTCCATTCTCGGGTAGCCACAAGTGAGACCAGTCCATCACAAAGTAGCCGTGTAATTGTTCTGACCAGTCTCTTCTTGAAAACAGACCATAAAATTATGTTATATCTACAACAATAATATCAATCACTTGGAACCCGGATGGGGTGACACGACACTCTGAGTCGGTGACACCTGGTCCCGCACTCAGAGCAGTCTTAACAGCTGATTTAACTACGGATGGCCACCCACGCATTAGCATTAACAATGGGGGCCGGCCATCGCAGGGTTAATACGCCTGGGGAGTTCACTCGCGCGATCATTTACTCTTCTCGCGAGTTCAATCCGGTCATGGATGCGGAAGGACAGGTTTTAATGGA
>ML781508.1:782611-805008 GCA_009831015.1 Picea engelmannii
CGTTCCAAGCCGAGCAGCCCATGGACAACAAAGCTAGTGAGGAGCAGAGGAAAGATGCGGACGAGTCAGAAAAGGAAAGGGTTGTGGGAGCGGCAGAGGACGGCATCGGCTCGGAAGGTGGCATGCATGGTTTTCTTTTGAACAATGAGCACCTGTCCTTAATCTTTGAGCTGCGCAGCCACCTGGCCGACATGGAGCTCAGAACGCTCCTCATGAGCCAGCGCTTAGATATCCTCCTCAGCGTGTTCTCTGGAGCTCCAGCTAAGCACAAATGTCCCATGTGCGCTCAGGAGTTTGCGWTTCCAGCGGGGCACAWCTGGCAGGCGAGGGATGATGACGGCGCTCCGGATGTTTAGGTTTTACTGGTTCCTAGCTTTGTTTAATGTTTTTTGCTTTATGAATTATGAAACCTTAGACCTCTTCTCACCTGTCCTGGTTTCCTTCGGGCAGGACAGGGTTTTTTCAGTTATAATGTATAATGGCTAAAACTGCTATAAGCCCCTCAGTCTTACTGTTTTCCGACAGTATTTTTTGGCGGTTTTATAGCCTTGACTATGTATTTTTGTCACAGTTCTATGCTTATCTAATATAGAAGGTACTACTCTTTTTTATTTAAAAAAAAAAAAATATCAATCACTTGATGAACTTTAGGATTAGACAACAATATTATAAACACATTTCTTAATTCGCCTATCACTTTAACACTAGTTCGATCAAGTTGGATAATTTTCAAGATGGATGGTTGAACTTCATCATTAATCTTTTGACAAACAGATGAAGGCATTACATTAGATGATGCACCTAAATCTACCATATAGTTATGTACGTTCCTATTGAAATTTTCAAAAGTTAACAAAAATGGAGGGACATTTCTGTGAGTATTAACAGTGGAAGATTGTTGCTTTTTACTCGCAGCCTCTGAAACTGGTTTATCTACATTTGTTACATTATTTACAAGAAGGTCTCTTTTATCATGAGGCTCAGATGTAGTTTTGGCAGAGGCCTTTTGAGGAGTTTTGGGGTTGTTTTGAACACCTTTGCTGCTGTTCGGATTGCTATTTTTGCTGTTCTCTGCAATATTTTGTAGCATTTTTTGCAGAAGAAAAGGGAATTTTAATAATTCATAAAGAAAAATGTTAGCCCTGAGATTCTTTAGATATTCAACCAAATCATAATATAAACTTGGGTTTACTGAATTCTGTTTAGTCTCAATCGATTTAGACTATTTTGGAGGCAAAGTCATAGTGATTTCAGAAGAAGGCTTATTTGTTGTCTTGCTCCTAGTATTGTAAGGATGCACTGTTTCGAAATTAGATTGAAAAATGCTATCCGAAAAATGTCCGAAAATATTCAGAGAGGATTCATCTTCTTCTACCATTTCTTGTTCAGCTACTTCTTCAGGAACCTCGGGAGGAATCAAGTTATTGTGTGCTTCGAGAATTGTTTGAATAGAAAATTGCAGGCTTTCTAGATTTAGGCCTTCAATATTTGAATTAGGTCAGTTGGTGGGGAAAGGCTTCCTAAAAGGGGGTTTGTAAGGAACTTTGCTCGAAGAAGCTTCTTCAGCCGACCTTTTCAAATCTATAACTTGGTTGGACAGTTTTTTAACGACTTTCTGTAAGTTTTCTAAATCCGAACTCTCAGGTTGAGCTTTGTTTTGGGAAGGTGTAGGGAGGATTTCAATTTTCTTTTTGGAAGATGAACTAGTTTCTGTCTCGTTGCTAGTAGTGTATTTTAAACTGAGGATGTCTTTCTTGATCTGACTGGCCTCTTCGAATGCTTCTAACAATGTGTCTTTCTTGGATCTCTTTACCCAAATGGATATGTTTTGATGTAATTCTTTCGTGTAGTATGCGATAATAAGATTCTGGGCAGGCATCGAATCCGTAGGGATTTGGTTCTTTAGTGTCAATAACCTTTGATTAAAGTCTTTGATATTTTCTTTGGGGTTCATTTTTAAACTAGAAAGCTCCATGACTAGAACTTCAGGAGACTTGTCGTCTCCAAACTTCTCAAGGAAACAAGATTCAAATTTCTCCCATGACACAATGGTGTGGGGTTGTTGGGAAAAGTACCAAGTAGAGTTATTTCCCTCAAAGGTGTAGGGAAACAATCTACAGACTATGTCTTAGTGCTCAACACTACGGATTCTAATGGCTAACATAAACTTTTTGATGTGATCTTCAACGATCTGTTTGGAGTCTGGGTCAAATTTAGGGAGCCATTTCTCTAGGTGCTTGGGTAAAGGATGCTGAGGCCTAGGTATGGCCACTGCATCTTGGTCGAGCCAGGGTCTAGCAGGATTTTTCATGTTGGCCATAGGTGTGGGTGGTGTCAAAGGTTGGGATGAGGAACTGCCTTCATCAGAGGATTCTTCTCCAAAAGAAGAAGGAGATGAAGGAAGTGGTGATGGTGGTATACCAAATCCTCCTGCTGCAGGAGTGAGGATTTGATCTGTAGGGTTTAAGGTAAGGTCAATACCTCCAAGTTGTTCTCTGATATAAGAGAAGTCTAATGGTTGGTTCAAAGGTCGGTTTGGTTGTCTTATATGGGCTAAGGCACTGTGTGTTCTTATGAGAGAGTGCCGAACAATCTCTTGTATGTCACCACCCATAGGATTTGGAGTTATTGGTTCAACTGTGATCTGTAGATCATCATTTGATTTGGTTTCTATTTGAGAGAAAATGTTGTCGTCTGAACGACTTCTAGTCACTATAGGTGAGTAGGTAGGTGGTGGAGGAGTCTTATGACCTCCTCGTGCCATTAATAGTTTTCAGGCCCTCCTTCTAGCGCCATTTGTTGACAGGAAAAATTGATCGCTCGTCAACTAGAGGAGTGAATCCAGTCCGGGGTTGTCTAATTAACCCAAACCCTTTGTATTAATCCACTCTGACGGATTTAGCGGCTCCATTGGCTGATCTAAGTCCTAAAGAAAGCGAAGAAAACAAAACTAAAGAAAATACAATAACTTGATTAATAACAATCGTTGAAAACTATATATAGATCAAATATATATTTACAGTTTAACTGACTAATATTTATAAAATAATTCTACTTATTATATGTACAATATATATATAAATGCTTCTATTTCTAATATATACATAACATGTACACAATATGAATTTTAATCTAAATCCGCGAAAATCGAATATAAATTGATTTTTAAAACAACAACAAAACTATTATTAAATCTGTTTATATTCTAGAAATGAAATAGAAACTGTCTAATTGGAAACAGAAACAACAGATAGTAGAAGATGTTTTAATTGCAGGAAATTTCTGTATTCATTAAACTAATGAAATCAAACTAACAAACTGACTTGTTATCGCATCCAATATTTGTTCAGTGTATAGCATCCAATCTCCTTGTCTGATGAGGTAAACCCACAATAGATCCTACAATTTCTTCTCATAAATGTGAAGCAGTAATGATGGAATTCGAATGATAGAACATATAAGAGATGTGATCACAACAATCTCATAATTTCACAAGTAGCCACATTAAGATAAATCCTGCTGTGAGAACTTGTGTATGAACGTTCAATAAAAGATAAAGATAAATCTCTTAATTCAAGTTTGAACAAAATGATTGTTGTGTATTAAATCTGGAACATAAAACATGGATAATATATAAATTTTATCATACCAATTTGTATTAAACCACGACAGCGAAAGCAATCATAATCTAATTTAAAATTGAAGTAATCATGACTTGAATAAAAACATAATATGGAGAAGCTAAAGTTGTGACAAATATCATATTCCATTCAAGTCTGTAAATGAGAAATCCATAGTTTTTTCTCCAGGCAGAGATGATCTCATGTTTACAAAATAACATGCTTATATATGTTCCAGGAACACAATATTTCCTGTTGATAATATCAAATCTGTTCCAAAAATATGGGGGATGCAACTTCCATGATTTTACTTGATATCAATATACAAACAGCCTAATCTATTTACTAAAAACACCAAGTTCATATGGCTGGAAGATCTCAACAGTGCTTCATATCTCTTTGAAAATCATGGGTTCCTAAAAACAAATAAAAATGACAAGATTTTAGATACGTTTTCAATTGTGAAATCAAGCAATTCGAATTTTTCTAACTAGCTACAGAATCTTACGATTCTATAGCTAGTTATAATTATAACTAGAATCATATTTTATTCAACAAACAAAACAAACTGAAGAGTAATCTATTCAAACAAATCGAGTATGCTAAATTAAGAGTGACAAAATCATACTAAACTTTTAAAAAGATCATACCTCAAATCATGGGATTAAAACAAATCAAACAATCTTGGAGTTTACTATTGTTGTCCTTGCTTCCACATTCTTAAAAATGACAGATCCTGTAGTTTTTTGGCGTTTGTATTTGTCTTGATCTATGGATTGGAGTCTGATGTTCTCGTTTGTTAACAAATCCACCTGGTCTTCCAAAGATTTAAGCCGGGACTGTAGTAAATGCACATCCGTATAATACCGATCGATCCAGAATCGACACTCATTACACTATGGCTGTAGGGCCTCTGCATTGGCACTGATAGCATTAACAGTTGGAGAATCATCCATTTGACATGTAGGTTTTTCACAGATTTGGATGCCAGGAAAAAGAGGATTATCCTTTAGACGCGAAGGCAGGTTACTAACATAATCATAGGGTCTGTTAGGGCAAAGTTCATATGACAATGGATACTCTTCGGCCAAGAAGCTTTCAATTTCCAAATCCGAGTCTTCACGTAATTCAATTGTATTGTTTGTGTCTACACAGGGTTTAGATTTGTTTCGATCACATCATGAAATGAGATGACTGGTCCTTTTATTCTTATAATTAACATCGACACTGCCCTTGTGTTTCTTCCCTGTGGGTTTTTTAACGGTTTTAGTGCAACTCTTAGGGTGCGAATCCAGTTGATTGTCCAGTTGAGTAGCATCAGGGTAGGTCAAGGGTTCAATATTAGGAGCAAGATCACAGGGCAGGAGCAGTGGAGGAGAGGTGGTAGGTTTCACAAGGGTTTCTGTGATAAAAGGCTTATCAACCTGTCCCAAATCGGTACTTCCAAATCCATTTCGTAATAGAAAAGCATCCCAGCAATCATTGTGTAATTGCAACTGATGCACAAGGATAATATTAATTAAATGATGATGAAATAGACTGGAATCAGACTTATGCCTCCTAAACCACTTTCCCATATTGTATAGACTTCTAAGAAGGAAGTAGGGCATGTTTAATGGGAAGTCAATGAAACTCATAAGCAATTGGAGATGATACAGAAAGACTAACCCAAATCTTCCTTCACATGTAATGAACTGTTTCACAATAGCAAGAAGATCATGCCACCTAGGTTTTAAAGATGATATAGGCATACCTCAGTCGCAACTAGTAATTTTCTGTGAGGTGAACAATAGAGTCCAGGGGACCTCTTCAACCTTTGTGTTCTTGAACCATTTTTTCCCAACAGCTAGTAAACCCGTAGCTTGACTTAAAAATTATTCAGTCACCTCTAGCTGCACGTCGCCTATCTTCACTCTGCAACCATTGAAGGTCAATTCGAACTCTTGGGAAACTCTCAGATTGAAACCCTTAAATTTTTCAATGAATACATGCCAACCATTCCTTTCTAAATCGTCTCTAGCGTTATCATATGATAACAATAATTGGATGCCATTGGGATCAATCCTTACCACTAAATCCATGGCCAATAGAAGGGAATCACCATAGAACTTGGAGGTAGGGTTTGATAGAAAACCACAGAGCCATAGGCCCGAACAAAACAATGTTATGACAGTTCGAAACGGTAGGCAGAGGCATTAATCACCATGCGTGGGAAAAAAATCGTGAAGCCCGAGGCCATACAGAGCAATAATATCACGCTGTACTTCATATGAAACCTTGGCATATGGGTACACATAAGGATCAGAACAGTTGAAAACCATAGTACACACATCCATGACCTGATTACAAGGTAAATGTGTCAAATAAACATTGAACAATTAAAATTTTTAGGAATCAAAACCCCATTGATATTAATCGAATATTAATGAGTGGAGGTTTTTTACTTATGTAACCAAGGCACATTTAGGACCAAAGGGTTATAAACAAGGGAAACAATCAAGTTCATAGATAAATACGACAATTCAATAATAAACCACATGAACAATTTTCCTTAATCAAAAATCGAAACAAAGTGTCAATTCCAGCTAGGAGTTTTCATGCTTACAGTCATGAAAACAAAAATTGAAAGGAAGATGTGTAAAAAGCGACAAGTGACAAGTGTTGTTTAGTGAGAATGGTCATGACGAGTAACACGAATTTAAAAACCCTATGTAGGCAGCTTATAAAAACTATAAATTATATTATTGCTGCCAACAAAGCCTTGGTCTCCTCTGAATTCTTTTCTGGCTTCCTCAAATATTTGTCTTTCTTTCTTTGCATCAAACATTTGTGTCTTCTGTGTATATTTAATGATTCGTGAATCTTTTGTAGTCTTCCCTTGGGTCATTCTATCATATCCTGTAACAATAGCTCCTCTTTTTATAACAATGACTCTAGGGTCTTCTCTGCGAGGCTCAGCATATATTAGTTTCACTTACGGCTTCTGTTGATGTCCTCGTCTTTCTTGAAGCTTATCTAGCAGCACAGGACAATCTTCTATAACATGGTCAAATGAGCTGCAGTAGATGCAAGTAGTACAAGGGTTCTAGCAATCCCTTGTGAGGTGTCCTTGTTATTCACAGTTATAATAGATTATCTGTCCTCGTCCTCTTCCTCTGAATCCACCTCGAGGATTGAATTTTCCTCTCCCCGGAGAGTTATACTGCATAGTGTTTCCTTCTTGTTGTACCTTGCCTTGAATCTTATATATGTCTCTCTACCTTTCATGCATGAGATCATAAGCCCTACAATCCCTATCATCATGTCCTACAGAATTACATAATGTACAGTACAAATTTGTAGGTGTCTAAACATACTTTTTCATGTAGTAGCACTCACCAGGGTGATGTTTGTTTCTACATACCTCACACCAAGGTAAGGTGACATGCTTCAAAGGGCTCAGAGCTCCAGAAGCCAAGTATTCATTGAATAGGGGATAGTGTTCCTTGTCATGGCCTTCTAACCTGCATTTGACACTCCAAATGTCTTCTCTTTTATATTTTCTCTTGTCTTTCTTCATATCTTCAACTTGCAAAGACACACTAGTTAGCTGACTCAAGATCTGGTTCATACCTGAGGTAGATTCTCCCATAGGGGTTGATTCTAGCTTCATGGAGATATTTATCACCTCATACTATGAAGCAATATTCTATTGCATTAGGGGAACTCTTATGTGTGGTAAGAGGGAAGAAATGAACCATTCTTTATTTTGTTTTTCTGGGATCTGAAAATTCAATCGACATGTTAAGGTTTTGAATCTCTGATTGAATTCCCAAACAGGGTCAGCCACCTTCTACTTGATCTCTTTCATCTCTTTGATACATTGTGACTTCGACTTGGGTTTCTTGAACTATGCAATTAGTGCATTCTTAATCTGATTTAGTGGATTAGGCTGTGCAAGTCCTTGGACAAGCTTCATGTACCAGCTTAGTGCGTGATCCCTTAGAGTGGTACTAAATTGGGTTCTTTTGACAGCTTCGTTAGTGACATTTTTAATATTCCATACGGCTTCACATAGGAACCAATGTTGATCAAGATCTTCAGATCCATCTCCCCTAAATATAGGAAGCCTCATCTCATCTGCCATATATCTTCCTAGGGTTCTTGACTGAATATGTGGTGGACTACTATTGACAGTGCTCTAGGTCCTCTAGTGGCTAGGATTACTCTAGTTGCTTAATACTACTGAATCAACAGGAGGGACAACAATACTTACTTCGATGGTCTGTTCATTTTCCTAGGTTTCAGGTTTTCCCTAGTGAATCTCTTTGGATTTCCCTTCCTCTACCCTATAAGGTTATGAATTCTCCCCATCTGTCAGTTCTACCTCTTCTCCACTGTAGAAACCCTCCTCCCTGTAGTTCTTCTTAAACATGTTTTCAAGGTGAACTTCTCTGAACACTCTCCCACTGCATGTATGTCGAGATTCTGTGTCGCTATCGCTGTCTGAATTCTTGAACATTAGCCTTTCTATATCTGACCAATCTAATGTATATTCAAGATTTTCTTCTCATGCAATAACATCTTGAGTCTCAACTTCAGGAATTGTAAAAAATTTCCTCTGGGTCCCTTAAAGAAATATCGCTTAGCTTGGTTGTATGACTCTACTCTGTCAACAACAAACTCTGTGATGTACCCTCCAATGGTGTTATCGACCCAGTGATCTACTGCTTGTGATATGACATTATCAACTCTTTTGACCTTCTTGATCAGCTCCAACATCCAAACCATAGGAGGTCTATATCGGATCTTGAACTGGGTATTTGTTATTCTAGCTGGCCACTCGTATAGCTCCTAATGGATTCCCCCAAATAAAATTTTGTGTATATCAGTGAAGATATATTTCTCCAACCAATCCTCTATACTAAGATTAGGGTTCTTGTTTTGGGCTTCAGCGAAGTCCTTTTCTTGATCCTCTATCCACTTTTGAGTCTCTGTCTTCGATGGAAACCACCTTGAGATTCCCTCAAGAAGATTTTGGTCCCGACAACAGAACCATTTGTTGGCACAGGGGCAGACCTAGGGTTCATCTCCAAGAGCGCACCAACAAGCCCTAACTATTGGCCCTTTCGAAAACACCTGGGAAGCATATGCAATCTCACTCGAAGAATTTATGAGGGGGTTGTAGGACAAAGATGTCTACAACCAAAGGGAAGATCAAGTGGATTTAACACAAGAACATCACAACATTCATATATCACTTATCATCTTAGATCTATTCTTCACATCTACTTATCAAGTATAAAACAATAATGCAATCACAGTATATCAATGGCAGAGATAAAATACCAATCACACACAACACAAAATGTACGTGGTTTGCCCTCTCTCTAGGGCTACATCCACATAATTGTTCTTTATAATATATTAGGATGAAGCATACAGTTCTTGTCTGTGCTCTTAGCTAGCAGATATTCTTTCTTCTCCTCTATTTCTCTCCCCTCCCAGTGCACCCAACTACAGGGTTGATCTTCGCACCCATCTGAAGATCTTACAATACTAGAAGGATCTCACTCTTAGCACTTCTCTCTCACACAACAACAATCACTCCTAACAACAATACCACTAGATTGACAATAATATTGTAGCAACCCAAACTAGTTCCTTATGACCATTATTTATACATTACAATAGTTCACTGACATCCTTAGGCCGAAACCTAGGTGTCCAAAACCCTAGATACCAAAACCCTAGGTGTCTAAACCCTAGGTCGACTTGACCCACATTTTCAGGGCTTTGCCAGCTTGTCTTTCCTTCCTTCTCGCACGGTGATCCAAAGCATCTAACAGTGGCTTTTTCCACTTGTTGAGTTGTCCACAATCCTTCTTTCTTTCTTATCTATCATCCCCGATATCCTCATTCAATGACTTACTTCTCTCTGTCTTTTCTATTCTTTTGCTCACTTCGACCCAGTAACAGTCACTGTGTATTCCACAAAGTTCTCATTCTCCCTTTTCTTCCTTGATCTTTGCTTGATTCCATAACCAAGGGCCAATAGTGTCATCCTATTACTGTGATACCAGCTTAATTGCAGTGATGATGTGCTAGCCTAGTGCTGTGATACCAACTTCATGCTGATGATATGCCAGCCTTGTGGTGTGATGATGTGCTAGCCTTGTGTTTTGATGATGTTCCAGACTCATGTTGTGATGCCAGCTTCATGATTATGATATTGTGTATCCAAATTTGTGATGTGATGCCAGCCTCACACTGAAGACTCTCAACCTAGTGCTGATGTTGATGATGCTCTAGCCTTCATGTTGTGATGTCATTGTTGTTGATGATGCTCCAACCTTTGTGATGTGATATTGTTGTTTTTGATGTTGTATTAGCCTTTTGTTTTTATTGATGATGATGATGTATTAGTGTTATACTAATCCATGCTGATGCAATTGATGATGATGATGCCACTTCATCTTGTTGTTGAAGCTGATGATGATGATGCCACTTCTTCTTCTTGCTGAAGTTGATGATGATGATGCCACTTCAGCTTCTTGCTGAACTTGATAATGATGATGCAAATTCAGCTTCTTGCTGAAGATGATGATGATTATGCCACTTCAGCTTCTTGTTGAAGATGATGATGATGATGCCACTTCAGCTCCTTGATGAAGAAGAAGATGATGATGATGATGTTATTGCATCTTTCATGATAAAGATGATGATGTTACTTTAGCCTCGCACTGAAGATGATCATGATGTTACCTTAGCCTCATGCTGGTGAGGATGATGATGCCATTCCAACTCTCTATTGTGAATGATGATATTGATTATGAGAAAAAATTCTGATGATTTATAGATATTCCAGTTAGTGTTCCAAGATGTTGTTGTTGATGTTTCCCTCTTCTCGTCTAATGTTGTTGTAGAATAACCTTCTTGTTAAGGGGGAGTGTTGAAATATTGTAACTGTAAAGAGTATTCTATTTTATTATTGATGTATTATTCATTAGATTAATCCCCTTTTGTGGATTGATCATGTCGGGCATTGTAAATTACCAAATCCCCTTTTGCGGATTGGTCAAACCCTAATTATAATGGGCAGAATGAGAAGTCGACCCCCAGAATATATTAAAGTGGTTATAACCACCCAGAATGAGAAATCATCCCTGCCAGTGAAAATACACCTCGGTTCACACCTGCTAGATTGTATAAATAAGAAAGGCTGACACCTCATTTGTTCACTCACTCACTTGTTGGAGAAGAAGGAAGAGAGAGAGAGGCGCATTCTTGGAAGAGGAATTTTTGTAGTGTTTGGTTTATTCTTTTGGAATTGTATTGGCTATCTATATTAAGGAAGTTTTTGCTTAATTTTCTCCCCCATGAGGGTTTCCCAGGATAAATGATGTGTTTCTTGTGAGTGTGTATTTCTCAGTGATCCTATATATGCTATGGCTATCTAGTGAATTGAAAAGAAACCTAATAATATCTCAAACTCTAACATATATAGGAGACTAGGAGGTACAAGTACAACTAATGGACCCAAGCCGACATAAATAAAATAACAATACTAATGTAATATTCCCCAATTAAGGGGTAATGTGCCACTATCAGGGCTTAACTAAAAACATAGAACATTTATACTACATCATTTCAATAATTCTATCTTTTGTAAGAGTACATATATTTAAGGTGCGAGATGATTATGCATTTTTGAGTTAATGAACATGTGACATAGTATATGCATCCATAATATATTAAAGAATAACTTTAATTTCATTAAATATTTGTAAATACCTTTAAAACAAATTTGTTGAACCCCTTTCCAACTAAAAAACTCCTATTTCTATTAAATATCTTCTATTTTTATTAAATACCTTTTTTATACCCCTCAATACCTATAAAACCTCTTGTACCTTGACATTATGCTAGCCCCCAATACTTACAATATATTGACTTTATTTTTTACAATTCTAAAACCCCTCTTTATAAATAAATTTGATAAGATATTGGTTAACAAGGTGAAATTCCTATAAAACTCCTATAAGACTTACATTTTCCAATATTTCTAATTCTTTATCATAATGCAATTTTTTAAGTATTATTTTTACCGATGTTAATATAGATCAATGAAGCTTGTAAAGATAAAATTACGTTTCTTATATATATATATATATATATATATATATATATATATATATATATATATATGTTTGTTTTGATACTACCAAAACTATATATTTATTTGTTTTCTTTGATATTAATAAAATTATGTTATTTATCTATGATTTCATTACCATTTAAAATCTATAGATAATGGTTTTAGAAGGAAACAAAATCAAAATAAACTTCCCAATTCTAAGAAAAATGATGGTTGAAATATATTTCAACGAAAGGAGGTTCAGGGTTCACTTTCACATTGGTCTTAAAACATTGGTGTTTCCTCCCAATCTATCTTCTGGCAATAATCTTGGGTTTATAGTTGTTATCACTGAAAAAACATCCACAACATTGCACGCAAACGGTTAAGGAAACAGATCAATGCCAGCATCAATTAGTCCACCTACAACACTGAAATGCCTTCAAAAGGAAAAAAACTATACAATTGGGACAAAATTGAAATGCGCAAATTCACCAAAGGAAGAACGCACACAATGTGCAGTGTGCACAGGACAACACAACCCTCAGCACGCAAAATGAGCCAAGTGCATGAATGTGTAAAATAAAAGCTGCACACTTCTCTGAACGACGCATTTATGGATCTTGTCGACCCCTCAACCACTTATGGACCAACCCCCAACATGATTTGACCTTGATATCTGAGCGAAATATGAATGGGAGGCTGGTTAAGGACTATAGGATGCCCTAAAAGACCCCTTGTTCACACTATGAACTAATTACATTTTTCCATGTGTGAATGTTATAAATAAGAGCCATGGGTGCACTAAGAAACCAATATATTCATAGTATTTTTATGCTTCAAGAATTCTCCCTTTAGAATCCTATTTTCTCTTTGGAGCCTTCAATCAGCATTGTAATAGTCCATTCCACTCACCTATTGAGGGAATAAGCATTGTTGTTCTTCATCATTTTCCATTTCTTCTATTGTATGAAGAGATCTCCATTAAGGAACTCAAGAGCCCTCCCAAGAAATAAGAGGGGACTCATAAGTCCCTAGTTTTCTCTACGGTGTTTTTCCTACTAATCTATTGATCCATTGGTAGCATTATGTTGGTCATTGTTTGATTTTCATGGTTCTAAGTTTCTCATGCTTTATAACATTTATTTCTTAGTTGTTTTAGATTATTTATTTGTTTATGCATGTGTTTGTCTTGTTTAACCCACTCACAAACTTTTGTCTTGTCTAGCAGGCTTATCTAGACATGCAAGTGTTGTTATTGTTCTCACCCAAGTGACAAAACCAACACAAGAATAGTCATTTTTGAATTTTTTTTGAAAGTAAAGTTACTTTCATTTGTAATGTCCAAAGTACAAAAAAAGGACTATCATTGGTGGGAATTTACATTTGAAAAACATTTTGTTATGGGGACTCTCCTTACAATCTATTTTGTGGCAACAATTGGTTATTTTTGTAAACGTTTTGATAGGAGAGTTACCTTCATGTATAATGTCAAGTCCAACAAAAGGATTGTCAAGTTCACATGAATTTTTTTGTGGGAGAATGCAATACTATTTAATGTATAAAAGCTTATTTTTTCATTTGTCCCACAAGTTCCTCTAGTACACATGAAAATCCTCTTTACAAATATCTTTTTCTACATATGGTTGGCCACTTATTAGACTCAACTTCTACTTACATAATCCAAACATGAATTGCAACTGTTTCTTGGCTTCCTAAGGGCTTTAACATCATTTATATGAAGTTGCACTGCTATACTGTAATGTTCCCTTCCAAGTGATCGTGATGAGGGGGTGACTCAATAGCCTATACGACTCTCGTGGGCTTAGTAAACAAGAAAAAATAGATTCAAGGAGTTGTCACTCAGTAAACATATCGCTAAAACCTAAAAGTGACATTAAATAAAATAAACAATAATATTTAAATGGAATTGGAGGGAAAATAAAGTGAAGATTTTATTTAGTCAAAATGGGGGAAAGATATAGAAGGTCCAAAGGAAGGATAAATAGAGGAGAAACCATTCCCCTTGGAATTATAATGTGATATGTTATTGATTTCTCTTGTAGCTATCCTTTTCATTGAGGTTTTGGGCAAAACCCTTCCACTGTAGGTTTAGTTTCAGTGGTGCAATATCCACCCTATCTATACAAGAGAGGGATTCATCTGAGATCCTTATTTGTTAGGTAGCTAGAGAGGTAGTGGGGGGACTAGAGGTCCCATAGTGATAATAGTGGAGGCCATTCAATGTAAGGTGGACTAGGTCCACTATAGTATTAAATAAGGCCCACTATGGTAGTTAGATATAATAAATGTAAGAGGACTTATTAGAAGGTTATACTTCTAGAAGGTTCCTCCTCTAGAATGTTCTTAGGTGGTTGTAGCACTATATACAGGGGTTCAAGCAATGTAATAGGATATGAAGAGAAGTATTATATTTGGAGTGGTAGATAAATAGGAGGAAGACCCCTCAAAGAGGTAAATGAACAGGAGAGGATCCCTTCCATAATAAGATCCATTGTATGGTGTTTCCCTACATCAAGGATTTTCTTAAAATAAAAGTGTGGTTTCTTCTATATTACTATGTGGATCTATTGTGTATTCAGTATTTGTGGTGATTATATTTTTATATATACTCAGGTACTTAACAAGTGGTATCAGAGCACTTTCCTTAGCAAGAAGTGTGGGAATTTGTTTTATTTTTGCAGATTTTTTCGGAGAAGAAAAAGAGGGATGCGAAATTCCATACAATTTCTGTATATTTTTGTGCAAAATTTGCAGAAAAGGGTTGTAGATTTGAGTTCCTCTTAGAAAAACAACCAATTAAAAAAAAACAAATAGTTTGAAATGGAGTCCAGGAAGTCAAGATATCGACATTTTAAAATTTGCAAATTTTCAGGGTTTTTTCCATGGATGGCGACATGATTTTTTTATTTCTATAGAACCTAGAGATCAAATCTGCTAGAAAAAATTATAGATCTAAGTTCCTCTTTAAAAAATAGTTGATTTCAAAAAACAATCACCAAATCAAATCTCCAGAAGTGATATATCGTTGATTTAAAATCAACGATTCTTTGGGGTTTTCGTGATGGCGGCGGGACTGCAGTACTCAGAATTTTTCAGAGAGTGCTCAGATTGGTACCATATCAGTGCCATTGGATAGATAATTTTAATATATGTATTTTGGTATATTATATTTTTTATTTCAAATGGATATTTGACTTCTCATGGAAAATAGACGGAAGATTGAATCCCTTGAGAACCATATCCAAGGGGTTCTACAAGATGTGAGGTGTAGTTATCACAATGTTCAAAGGTCCTTAGCTCCCACGCATGAGATATATATTATGGAGGAAATCAGGGATGCATATACTAAATAAGTATATGTTTGGTATGATTTTGAGGCCGATTGTGATGATTGGTATATGGATATTTGTCATTTCTGGGATGCCAACCACTTTCATATTTTATTTGATGACTCTACTCCACCTTCTGTAGAGAACACCAATCTGAAAAATCAAGAGCCAATTATGATTACCAGTGTTCATCTTGCATATTCTACAGTGGTATTATTCCTTCCAGATTCAGTTACAACCCTTTCCCACTATGTGGATATATCTTCTTATTTAGATCCACATGACATGTGTCGATCTTTGGAACATCATTTTCAGTTGGTTATTAGGTTCTTCTATCTTTTGCATGGAGTTCACATGAGCACTTGGGCAGGAGACCTCGTTTTACAATGGTCGTTAGACTACTTCAACATGGTGGCTTTCATTTCTACATGGGACCCTGGTTCTATAGTCTACTTCAGCACTATGATCCACACTTATCCATGGGACCCTAGTATATGGTTGTACACCCTCATAGAAAGCGTTGAGGACAACGATTTTATAAGGGGGATGGAATGTTAGGTAGCTAGAGAGGTAATGGGAGGCCCAGAGGGTCCATAGTGATAATAGTGGGGTCCATTCAATGTAAGGTGGAATAGGTCCACTATAGTATTAAATAAGGCCCACTATGGTAGTTAGGTATAATAAATGTAAGATGACTTACTAGAAGGTTATACTTCTAGAATGTTCCTCCTCTAGAATGTTCTTAGGTGGTTGGTAGCACTATATAAAAGGGTTCATGCAATGTGATAGGATATGAAGAGAATTATTGTATTTGGAGCGATAGCTCAATAGGAGGAATCCCCCTCGAAGAGGCAAGTGAACATGAGAGGATCCCTTCCATAATAGGATCCATTGTATGGTATTTCCCTACATCAAAGGTTTTCTTATAGTAAAAATGTGGTTTCTTCTATATTTCTTTGTGGATCTATTGTGTATTTAGTATTTTTGTTGATTATATTTGTATGTTAAGTACATGAATATATATGAGGATAAATCTCATAATAAACCCACAATATCAACAACAATAAACCAAACCATTCACCAAAATATTGAACACAAAAAATAGTCAAAACCCTTGAGGTAGGGTAACACCATATATTATTCCTTGAGGAAGGAATGCACTCTTCAAGAAATTCTTGATACATTCAAAATATTCTTCACTCTGCTCCAATACATTGCTTACACTTCTTTATATATAACTCTCTATCTCCTAAGAACATTATAGAAATCCTTCTGACATTTATTATATCTAACTACCATAGTGGGAATTATTCAATATAGTTGACCTAGTCCACCTTACATTGAATGAATTTCATTAATAATACATAACCACATTCACATTGGGTAAATCCTTAGGTAACCCATATTACCCCCTTAGGTATACTACATTCCATTCCTCTTCACATGTTTCATCCTTGAAACATGAGAATAAACAATACAATATGATCGGCTAAACAATGTAGCCAACTGGTACGAAGTATGACCATCCATCCATCCTAATGGAGGATGAACATGATGTCCAACTACTTCCTTGCCACCCTGATCTCTCTCTACATCATGTTGATGTTTCCATGGGATTGGTTCTCTACCCTGATGTCTTCTTGTAGTGTTGGTAGGCCTCCATGTACCTCCAGATTTGTTTCATTTTTGGTGCCATGTTGGTGCATAAGTGTGTTGATGCCCATGCCCTTTCCTTGATGACTGTTGTTTCTCTATATGATTTGGATGATGATATCAAACAACTATAGGAATATGTTCCTTTTTCTTCAAATCTGCAACACATTGTTCATTTGATTCAATGGCATCCTTATCTTATTTATTGTGTCCTTCTTGTGGCTTTGCTTCATCTCCTTATGTAGAATCTGCCTCTGATTCAAATTTAGACTCAATAATAAATTCTTTGTTTTCCCCCATAGTCCCTTCTTTCTTACTAAAAGACACATCTTGCAATGTAATTTTCTTTTTCTTGTACCAAATATTTAAAAACTTCTTTTGCACATTAATATTAATTGTACCAACTAAGTCCATCAAAGGATATCCCAAAACTATATCCACAACATCCATATCTATAGCATGAAAATCAGAATGCAACACATATGTATCCATAGTGAGATTCAAATCTTTAAAAATTTGAATATTTTCACCTTCAACCTCTGTGCTATGAATATTCTTTACAGAAACTTGCAATCTATTAACCAATTGAACATTGATAAAATTGTGAATGCAACTAGCGTTAATAGAAACAATGATATGTTATTTTTTAATACATCTTGGAACCTGTAATATAGAGTTGCCACATGAAAATAAACACGTGGTGCTTTCTTTATTCTTACTCTTGGCTTGAGACCACTTGTATCAAAATAAATTTTCAAACGTTACATCGAAAAGTGCCATCATCTTGGTAGAGTCCAATGATTGCCACCATATCTTTGCATAATCCATTAAGCTAGTGGATAGCCGTATTCTCCAAGTTATTGGATTCTCTAATTTTACAATTTTTTTATGAATTAGTCAATACTAATACCATCATATTTTCCCGTGAAATACATATTTCTTGGAAGGAATGTTCAACAGAAAACCATGGTTTAAAAATAACTTATTGTACAAATTGCACATCTTTTTCCGTAAAAATCCTGAAAAATGGCCAAATTTAAAATGCTCATAACTTCATTTCCTGAACTCTGTTTCCACCGATGTTTTTTTAAATTGGTTATTTTTTCGAGAGGAATTCAAATATCCAATTTTTTTTCCAAATTCATCTCAGAAAGCTTCATATCTGAATCTAAAGTGTGCCATCCTCTTTTTTCCCTAGAATTTTTGTTTTTTGCAAAGAGAGCCAAAACTTCTTACCTTCTTTGGCCAAGGAAAGTGCTATGATAAAAAATGTTAAATACTTGAATATATCTGAAGATAAATCTCATAATAAACCAACAATATCAACAATAATAAACCAAACCATTCACCAAAATACTGACCACAAGAAATAGTCAAAACCCTTGAGGTAGGGTAACACCATATATTATTCCTTAAGGAAGGATTGCACTCCTCAAGCAATGCTTGATACATTCACAATATTTTTCACTCTTCTCCAATACATTTCTTACACTTCTTTATATAACACTCTCTATCATATAGGAACATTCTAGAAATCCTTCTGACATTTATTATATCTAACTACCATAGTGGGCATTATTTAATATAGTGGACCTAGTCCACCTTACATTGAATGACTTCCAATAATAATACATAACCACATTCCCATTGGGTACCTCCCTAGGTACCCGATATTACCCCCTTAGGTATGCTACATTATTTGAGCTCATTGTGGTGCTTTCTTTCATTCCAGATCGGATTTGAAGTCATATAATATTGCGCATCGGGTTTGAAGGCATCATTGAATTTTTCTAGAGGAGACTGATTTTCAGGTCCGCAGGTGTTATGAGGTTTTCATGCACCTGGAAAAGGAGGCATCCCCACAGCTTGAGAAAGACTCATCCCATGATGCCCAACTAGATACCCCTCGAGAATCCTACAAGGACCCCTCTGAATTAGGGTTTCGTAGCAGCTCACTAGATTGGGCCTAGGAAGAGATCTAAAGAAGTTGGAGGATTGATCTAGAATATATTTATAGAACTAAATGAATACAGATTATTATCAAAAGTTTCTTAACACAAAATAATAGATATACAATAAAACTGGTTTCTATTCAATAAGGAAATAAGCTGAAACTTTAAAATGCAGCAGAAACAAGCTTGCTAGAATGGTGGCAACTTATCACTAAGAAGCGATGTGATGACTATGTTCATTTGCAAGAATATGATTACAATGCGGATCTGAAGGCCTTTTTACCATAAACAAGAATGTCAAAAACCCTAGACATACAAAAAACCTAACCCTAGGAGATGAACTGCCAAAAGTCATGTGGGTATTTGCATAACGAAATGAATACAGATTATTATCAAAATATGCTTAAGACATAATAACAGGTATACATCAAAACTAGTTTCTATTCAATAAGGAAATAAGATGAAACTGTAAAATGCAACGAAAACAAGCTTGTTAGAATGGTGGTGGCTTATCTTTGAGAAGAGATGTGATGGTTGTGCTCATTGCAAGAACATGATTACAATGAGGCTCTGAAGGAATTTTTACCATAAATAGGAATGTCAAAAACTCTAGACATCCAAAAAACCTAACCCTAGGAGATTAAGCGCCAAAAGTCATGTGGGCCCTGTTTGGGTAAGTTAATACATCAACTTCTCGGGGTCGTAACGTTTTCATACGATCTCCATATTAGGCGCACGATATCCTGTTTGAAAGGTCTATCCGAGGACTACACATTTTTTGGCTATTTATCAAAGGTCATTTTGACTTTGGTGAGTGCTAAAAAAATCTATTTAGGGCCTCAAAATGGCCCCTGTTATAGGATAAATTCGTAAGTGCGGACACAAACCAATCTCCCTAGATCCACCTAGATCTAGAACAAAACAGGACAGAATATATCACTTTCCCTAGATCTAACTATTGAATTAAATTGGAAGTGAGAATAAGAGACATACCTCGTAATCGCTTCCTTAATCTTTGTTGCTCCTGCTTCGCTCTAGTGCTCTCGTGCAATCAATATCAAAATAGCACAAACCAACCAAAGTGAAAGAAAATAATATATTCAATAGCTAATCTATACATATGATCAAGGAGTTATGTAATAAAGAAAATCTAACTTTATGGGAAAGAAACATATTACTGTATCATATTAAATGTGAAAGAGAGATTACAACCTTTGCCTTGATGTCGTAAGGTCCCTTCCAACTGTCCTTCGTTCCCCACACACTTTTTTCTCCAAGGATTATGAAACCATAGATCTGATAGCTACTCACAATCTATATTGACAAAGCAAATCTCAAAGACACTCTAACCAAGCCAATAATTCCAAGCCAAAGAACCCAAGCTAACAAAATCTCATCCAATCTCAAGCTAACAAAAGCTAACTTTATCCATGAGCATTCCTCTCCTTTTATAAGTTGAAGAAGATAAGGTGAGGAGGTTAGGATGATCCCACTAAATCATGAAAGTGAGTAAGATCCAAACCATTTGGATGCCACCTCACCATAGAAGATTCTCCTTCTAGAAGATTCACGAAAACGCTCATTTTTCCCACGTGCTGGAATTCTCGCACCCTGGCTATAGTGCAACCTGCGAGAATGGATCATTCTCGCACCCTGCCTATATAGAAACCTGCAAACATCTTGCACCCTGGCTATAGTGCAACCTGCGAGAATGGGTCATTCTCTCACCCTGGCTATATAGCAACCTACAAACTTCCCTTTTTATAATCAATTTCTTTTCTCAGGAGAAGTTCTTCTCCCTTCTCTCTTTAGGAACTCAGGCCACTGACCCCTCTGAAGGAAACAGATAGGTTTACATCATTAACGATCATAGGGATGACAAAAATAATGTGTAACAGCCCCACAAGTCAGGGACCCGAAGACTAGGGAAACAAAACTACTAAACTGGAAAACTGCCAAAATGATCCAATTGGAATAGGTGGGAGGAAACCAACATCCATATGGATCAAGGACCACCTGTAGATAAAACTTAACTAGATCAGAGTAGAGAAGAGATTAGAAAGCCTTGGGCTCCATATATTGGCATCAATCCAAGTTCCATTGTATTTTTTTGTAGTAGATTGTGATGCTTCCTGAAAATCATTATTTTGTGTGCTTAATAGTAGTCTGTAACTATTATTATAACCCTTAGTTATCATTGTACTAATTTTGGGATTTTCCATCCATAATAATATTCCATGGTTATTTGATTTATTCTATGTGTAATGGGTATATGATCTATGTTTAAGCTACTATTTGGCGCTTCCAATAGAACTAATAAAAAATGTTTGATAAATCACATAAAGAAGAATAATATATTTTGTAGTACGCATATATTCCCCATATATCCTAGTTGGGAACATTATAGTGGTATCAGAGATAGTGATTCTGCCAGCATGTGATTTCATTGACGCTTAGGAAGAAAGGGTGTGGAGGACCTTCTAGAAGTTCACCAGAGAGAGAAGTGGAATCAAACCAAACTAATTCAGAAACTGAGGGAAACATGGAGGATAAACCAGAGGTTACATGAGACCTTATGCCTAGACTAATAAATCAGTTGAACAGAGGTCAGGAGGAAGCTAAACAGAACTAGGTAAAAACCACTAGGAGATAGGAAGATATGTTGAGAACCCAACAACAGACCCTTACAAAACTCGTACAATTGGTAGGACAACAAGGACACACATGACCAAATGGAAGTTAGGGAAGAAATCATGAAAAGGGTAGAAATACTCATATTCTAGAACAAAGTGCCTTACAGATAGGGAATATAATGGCTTTCAGATCGTTGTTACCACCATTCCTTGTCGAACAACCTATTGGAGCACAAGATCCGCATAATAATATTGAATATATATATGGATACCACAAAGAATATTATTCATTAGTAGAGGAATTTTGGGTAGATATGTCTTACAATGATTATTGTAGCCTCATGATGAGGAACACACCAAGGGGAGCACAATACTTTCCTAACGTTGATCTAGTGCATAAGATAGGGAAAATGGCAGTCCCATATTTTGACGAAATGACCAAAACCACAACCAGAGTGTGGGTGCACAAGTTGGATACTTATTTCTAGCTTAACTCGGTGACAAAATCAGAGGCCACAAAATTTGCACCCTATACTTGGATGGGGAATCTCATTAGTGGTGGTACCATGGGTTGGTAACACTAGGGAATTCCAACATCACACCATATGAGGAGTTTACCTAGATATTGATGGATAGGTTTGACAAGAAAGATCTAGAGATCCACTTTAGGGAATTGGCACAATTGAATCATACCCGTTCATTCGAATAATTGATCACATAATTCCAAAGGATGGTAGTAATGGTGACTGATATTTATAAGCAAAGGTTGGTAATGTTGTTCATAGAGGGTCTAACTAAACCCTTGAGAGGATGGGTGAAGGCCTTTAGGCCTCCCAAATTATAGGACACCATCATGAAGACTCAGGATATGTGTTATCACTGAAATTTCATCTGCACACGGCGACAAGAACTCCACATCATCAAAACAGCAATGAAGTCATTCATGGCACTGAATTAAGTCCACAACATTTCAGAAAGGTCAAAAACCATACAAAGTAACCAAAAATTGAAGGGCGCTTTACAGCAGTAGGGTGCGCGCGCGTATGCGCGGGACAAAAACGTGTTTCGCG
>ML781508.1:826221-880098 GCA_009831015.1 Picea engelmannii
TTCCACAGAGGATTCTGGAATATATGGGGCCGAGCCCACTTGGGAATTTTTTGTGGATGCAGTAAAGGAACAGTACTACCCTGTTGGCAACTATGAGGACCAGTACATGAGATGGACCACACTACGGCAAGAGAAGGGCCAATTAGTTCCGAAGTTCACCAATAGCTTCCATACCTTGCGCACTAAGATGGGTATCAAAGACTCTGAATGACATTTGGTTCTAAAATACTGTGGGGATATACACAAATACATCCAAACTGAAATGGATTTTCTGGACATCTCATCACTCGATGTTGCTTATCGATATGTTGTTAAAATCGAGCAGAAATTTAAGCACCAGAACAAACGGGAGTTCGGGTCTGTAAATCCAGAACAACCAAAGTATGACAAAGACAACCCTAACAAACAGTCTCCCGAAAACCAGTCCAAGCCACAGGAAAAGAAGGGTCACGGGAAGAAAAAGAAGGACACCGGAAAATGGTGTGATTTCCACAAAATCCCCTGGCACAACACCGATGAATGTCGCTCAAAATAGTCATTGTTGGTCGAGATCAAATACAAGGAGCCAAACCCTGATTTAGAATCTGATTCTGAAAATACTGGTAAAAGACAGATCATCGACGCAGACCCCACTGCTATTGTCGTGACCGCAGCAATTCAACCAGAACAACCAACAGATTCAGAAGAGGGGGAGCGCCTTTTTCATTCACATATGTGGGTGAAGGGGACCCCACTGCATTTTATTGTTGATAGCGGAAGCTAGAAGAACCTCATCTCAGCAGAGGTCATCAAACAGTTGGGATTTTCGACAACACCACACCTTTGTGTCAGCCAGCAGTGTCGATTGTCATACGGCATCCAACCCTTCAAGGATGAGGTATTATGTGATGTTTCCCCACTATATGTCTGTGATGTTCTCTTGGGCCAACCATATATGTGGAAATGCCATGCTATCTATGAGTCTCGACCCCGTAGTGTCATCCCTACAGGATACCAAAGGTAGTTCCAACTACTTCCCCACCTAAACAGTGCCGCAAGGTAGTATCTCATACTACAAAATTCATCTTCTCCACAATCTGTTCAAAGGGTGAACAGAAGGATACTGCAACCACCAAAGCTTCGGCCAAAGCACCTTCTATCCAATAGAAGCAGGTCGACAAGGTTGCAACAAAGCATGAAGATTCCTTCTGCACACAGTCATCTAAAATAGCCAGACTGGTTAAAAAGGTCCAAACCTTCCAGCCACAGGTTCGTGACAGATTTTCACAAACTAAGCAACATGACTTCTCCAACAAGACAAACAGCTCACCAAGATGCAGATTCAACAAATGCTTTTCGCTCTCCCCCGGGAACTCAACGCAATGGAGACCATTGCTTCCTAAGGAGGGAGGATTGATCCAGGTGGATATTAGTGGCCACCCACCTTTTCCAAATGGCTCAAAACAGTTTTCTGGCCATTTTGGCAATTTACTATTTTTAGCAGGTTTTAACTTTCGGGGCCATTTTGAGGGTCCAAATGAAGGTTTTTCAATATATAGGTTCTCAATGATAGCCAAAGGCATGATTGAGCCCCCAAATTGAATCTCCTTGATGATACCTTTCCAACAAGCTATCACACGCCTAAAACGAAGATCGTATGCAAAAGTTACGACCCTGGGAAGTTGATGTACTAACTTACCCAAACGGGGCCCACATGACTTTTGGTGCTTCATCTCCTAGGGTTAGGTTTTTGGATGTCTAGGACTTTTGGCATTCCCGTCTATTGTAAAAAGGCCTTCCAAGCCTCATTGTAATCATCTTCTTGCGAATGCGAGTAGCCATCACATCTCTTCTCAGAGATAAGCTGCCATCATTCTAGCGAGTCGTTCACTCTATATTTTTACAGTCTCTGTAAATTTCTTTCATTAATATAAATCGTGTATTACTGTATATCTGTGTTTATGGTTGCATCTCTGATACATTTCTGTTATATTATTGAATATCCACGATATCTTTGTGCATTTCCTTATTATATCTCCGCTCTCATTTCGTGCCGAAAATAATCTGGATCATGCACGCTCTTTTCTAACAACTCAATGATTGTTTATATACTTTGGCCAATGTCCTTCGCCACTGTTTTTTCCTTCTGTTCTCACTAGGCTCTAACTTCTGGAGGAGTAGCGGGTGTGACATGCTCCTCCAACTATTTAATTTTCTCATTATATTTTTGGATAGTATTCTCTATCCTTCGCAGCTTCTCTTCTGAACACCCTACCTCCTCATTTGTGTTCTCAGGAAGTTCTTGAAAAATCATGTGGATATGATTATTCATCTCCTCCACTTTTTTTTATGCTCTCTCTTTCTGTTGTGCTTCAAGGTTGAGGGCTTCCTTCATCGAGATATTTTTTTCTGGGCTACCTATAGGTTTTTTGAGCCTACTCTTTCTCTTGAATGAATCTCCCATGCAATGGTTACTTGAAGTTTATACAACTCCTTTGTTGTAATCTTGTCCAATTCCATGTCCAACTTCTTGATGTCCTTTAGAGGTTTCTGCATTGTTTCTTCATCAAGGAACATCATCTCGAGCGTGATGATGAAATTGGCACTCGTCTGCACTGTAAATTGCACTGTTTTAGGCACTGGAACTCCTTCCAATGCCTGCATAGGTGTTTCTTTTTATGTTTGTGGTTCCCTGATCCTTAGCTGCTCCAACACAGTTCTTACCTCTTACACTTTATCTGCAATTGAATTCCTATGCTTCTCTGCATTCTCCCACACCTCAACTAGTCTCTCGTTGACTGTTGTCACCACTAACTCCACATCATTAGGGGTTAGTGATATATGGCTTTGTGGATTGTGGGCATTCGCCTTCTTTTTACCACAACCAATTTTCTCCCCTAGCCATGTCTCCTGGGTGATTGATGGCTCAAGACTAGTGGGCCTTTGGGTATATCTTGGAGTGGTTGGCCAGGTTTCTCTTGCCTTAGGAATCTCCTAGGTTCTTGTCCCTTTTTCTTCCTCCTCAAGGATTTCCTATGTCCATGTCCCTCTTTCTTCTACACACACTTATTCCGTTGACTGTATTGGTGGTTGTCCTACGCATGGTGGAGCCTGTGTAGAGCCCCTTGGTGGTCTATTATGTGTTCGCGGTTTCTTCTTTGTTGGGGTGCTTCCCCCCTCTTGGGCTTGGTTACTCCTATTTTTAGTCTCAGCCCCGTTGGTGACTATTTGGTTCATTGGGTCTGGTCTTCCCTGTGTCTGAGTTTGTGAACTTGGTATAGCGGTTAGAATATCCAGTACCTTCCATTCTTTGGTCCACTCATGAACCTCTCTCTAGATTTCTTCCAGCGTCACGCAATATTTGAGATGTATCCATTTCTTGGCTTTGTCTCTCTTTTCTTGCATCCATATGCTGTGGTGCATTTCCATGAAGTTCACAACCTGTCCAAACTCCTAGACAATCTTTGGTGTAATGTGAAATGTATCCGCAATAAGGTCTTGTATTTCTGTGAAATACCTCGCAAAGATGTCTTTGTTTGTCTTCTTTCTCTTGGGGTCTGCACTGTTGCGTAATGAGACGTAGTGTGTTGCGCCACATTTCCTTGGTATCTCTAGGTACCTATTGTAGATTGGTTCCTTACAACCAATGAGGCCAATGAGGATGAGTAACCATGAGTAGTGGAACTCGGAGTCCCAAACTTGTGTGTCCTTATAGTCCTCTAAGAAGGAGTTTAAGAGGTATGGGGCCCAGCTCATCGAGCTCCCCTCTGCACACTGCATGGCGACAATGACCACACCGATCGATACTTCCTCTTTGCAACACTTTGGAATTAATTTGCATCTGAGGATTCCAATGGAAAAATTTGTCGTAGGATCATTGATGTCACTGATCTTGATGTCCTTGTTACTATGCTCTATGCCATACTTGGCCTTGATCTCGTTTGAGATGGCCTTGGCTCTAGTTTTTTCCTCCAAGTATTGTTCTAGGTTTTCCCCATCTATGGGTAGCCCCATGATTGTTGTGATGAGGTCCACAGTGATAGGCACTAGCCTATCCATCCATAAAATCATGTCATGCACTCGTGCAAGTAGTTGTTTGACATAGGCATTAATATGATTCCCCCTCCCAAAATGTGGGATATCCAGTAAATTCATGATGCCTGTGTTGTACAACCTAAGAATCCACTACACCAAGTCTAACAGTGGCATGCCTGATGAACCTTCTCCCCTACTTTCTAAGTAGTTTTAGAATGCCAAGTATTGAAATTTGGTGACATCCGCCACATCATGGTCATAGTATTTGATGGTAGTCACTCCGCTGACCATGTCATCGTCTATGCGCACCCCGCTCAGAATATTTGGTGGAACTAGGGTCCCTTCTACTAGTGGTTGTGACCCTCTGTGCACATTTCTCTCAACTTGGCCCTTACATTTGGCTTGTGGGGATGAGGCCCCCACCTCTAGTACACCCTCGTGTACTACTTCCTGTCCTACCTTTGGTTAATCGGTGGTGCTAAACCCATGGCCTTCTCAACTTGTCATGGCCCTTGTCCCCTCAAGGTGTTAGACTCAGTTATCTCTGTGTTCTCCTCCATATTCTCGACCTCCTATGATGGGCTATGTTCCTCCTCTACCATCACTAGGTTTTTTTCATACTATGGTGTGTCAATTTCATCCACTTTCACCACTATAGGTACCTCTTTCTCCCTTGTGTCTTTCTTGTGACCAGTACTTCGCATGTTCCTTCCGGCCCTACCCAGCTCTCCAACTCATGGTGGTGACATTGCGACGAGGCCTAGGTTGTAAATCTGCGAACTCGACGAATGCTCGGTCAAATTCTCACTCTATTACTCTTTCATTTGGATCTATGTTCTTCTCCTTAGAAATTAACACAATGATTTGATTTTCCCCCCTTTTCTAGACTTTATAGAAGGATGATGAAGTGACAACTGTTTCGAAGTAACAGTTGTCCCTTTTTCACTTTTTGCGGTGTGTCCTATGCATGGGAACATTATACTTGCTAACAGTTGTACTTTGAGCCATGTTTTCATACTTTTCCCTTTCCGTCACATTGATTTATTTCCCTCTGTGTACGGACTGTCACAATTTCAACCGCCACTGCCAGTTGGTGCCTGAATTCCACATCCATCATTTTTTGAATTGTCGTTCTTTCCTATCGTTGGTCCTTTTTCTGGTGTGCTGGGCTCTTTGAGAACACAGAGTCCTTAGATTTTATAACCTTTTCTTCTGGCACAATATTCTTATTTCGTCATGCTGACTCAATGACTTGTGAGGGCAGACTCTTTTCCTTTTTGTCACATTGATTTTTTCACCTGTGTGCACATATTTATTTATTTATTTTTTACTGTGTGGTAACTTTCAAGCTGCAGGTGGTCAACTATCCTTGTACAACTTCAATTGACTCACATTGATCATTCCCTTCAATTATGTCCCTTCCAAATCCTTCAACTATACATCTCCTCCATCTGTGATAGTCTTGACCTCATATGGTCCCAACCAATGCATTCTAAACTTTCTTGGATGTTGAAAAAACTTGTTGTCATACAGTAGGACTAGGTCTCCTTCCTTGAAACTTTTTCTCTTTATATGTTAGTCATGCTAAGATTTGTCCCTTGCATCTGTACTTCTTGGTGAAATTGTGCTAGAATCCTATCTTCTTCCATGCTCATCAGCTGACTTAACCTTGTACTGCACCTCACTCTGTCATGTTTGTAATTGATGTGACATGCAGACTTGGTACCAAGAATTCTAATGGCACCACTGCTTCTTGTCCATACACCAATATAAATGGTGTCTACCCTGTCATCTTCTCACAGGTAGTTCTATATGCCCATAATACTGCTAGTATCTTTGAATCCCATTCATCCCTGTTGACATTGCATATCTTGGTTAGGGAATTCTCTAGAATCTTGTTGAAGGCTTCCACTGTTCCATTTTCCTGAGGATGGTATGGTGTACTTTTCCGATGGTAGAACTTGAATTATTCAGTTAGAGCTCTGATAGTTTTGTTAATAAAGTGAGTGCCTCGATCACTCATCAGAATCCTTGGGCATCCAAATCCGGTGAGAACATGTTCAAACATGAAGTGTGTTGTTTTCTCTACGCTGCAATATTTAACTAGTTCTACCTATGCCCATCTTGAGAGGCATTCTATCGCAGTAGTGATGTATTGTGAGTATTTTCTTCTTGCGGGTGGGTGAATTGGCCCAACAAAATCGATAGCCCATTTTTCAAACACTTGTAGCATTACTTGTAGGTGTAAGGGAATCTCATCCCGTCTGTTTGGTTTTCCAACCCTCTGACAAACATCACATTATTGACAATATTCCTTTGCATCTTGATGAATAGTTGGCCACCATAATCCTGCATGCAGTACTTTCTATGTGGTACATTTTCCCGCATAGTGTCCTCCCTCTATTCCTTCATGGGATTTTTCCAGTATCCTAGGCCTTTCGTGTTCCAGCACGCACCTTCTCAAGATGTTGTATGCCCCCATTTTATATAAGTTCCTTGAGATCAACTAGTAGTCATCTGCTTGGACAACCAGGTTCTTCATCTGTGCACTATTAAATTACTGTGGTGCATTCCTTGTACTTAAATATTCAATAATGTCAACAAAATAACCATTCACTATATGGAGTGAAAATAACTACGCTTCAGGGAAGGTATCCTCTAAGTTTGTAGGTTCCTCTCCATTGGTGACCCTTGACAAGTGATCAGGTCCTGCATTCAACTTCCCTAGTTTAACTATGACTTCAAAGTCAAATTCTTGAAAGAACAGTAACCATCGACAAACTCTCCCCCCCAACACTGGCTTGCTAACTAGGTACTTAAGGGATGAATGATATGTGAACATCTTCAAATGTTTTCCAAGTAGGTAATGCCTGAAATTTTGAAGTGCATACACCATTTCCATACCATCTTGCTCTGTAGTATTGTAGTTTTTCTCAAAGTTTGACAGTTTTCTTCTTGCAAATGCTATGGGATGGTCCAACTCCCTTCCTCATGGTTGCACCATAATATCTCCCAGGGCTATGGATGATGCATTTACATGCACATGGAATGTCTTCACCCAATCTTGAAAGACTAATATGGGTGATGTGACCATCTTCTCGTTTAGGGTATCCAATCCTTGCTGACAACTCTCAGTCCACTGGAATTTAGTATCCTTCTTGAGAAATTTCTCCATCAATGTAGTGATCTACAGTTACACATCAAAATTACTCATTACAATGTTGGCCTAGTGTCACATTTCTCCCACAAGTGTCACAAATATCATACTTTCATCTTGCCTATGTTGTGTCTCGGACAACATTATCAAGAAAACTTACAAGACACCTCAAAATACTGGTTTTGAAGAGGAGAAGTCATTTAACAAAGAGTACAAGTCTTTTTCCATTCAAGAAACCACTCAAAAAACATTTTTAGAAGGCATCACTCCCATATACATTGTCAAGGAGCATTGGCACTTTGTACCCTCTTTTGGGGGAGCGTTGCAATGCTTTGCACCCCATTCTGAGGGAGTGCTGGCCTTTTTTGAGCAAATTTTGCATTGTTGAGAGAAATCAAGGAAGAATCCCCTTAATCTCTAAAGTTGGTTGGATTCGAATCTGAGGTTAAGGATTTATCCTAGGGAATATCCACAACTAAAGGAGAAGAATCCTCAACCTATCCCAAGAATCTCTTAAGTGGTTAGGCCTCTCCAAGCTTATATAAGAAGGCCTCCTCATCATGAAAGGGGAGACATTGTAAGGCATCAAACTTATGATCTCATAAGGGAGATATCATTGAAGCTTCATCATTCTGTGTGTGGATTATTTGAGCAAGGATCTGGACAAAGAGAGCTTGGTGAAGCTATTACACCTACAACTATGGCTGTAAGAATTTCACTTTGTTTTCATTAATATAAATCTATGCTTGACCTATTTCCTTTAAAGTTTGTGTACGTTTCATGAACTTGTTTCTATTATAGATCCAATATGAAGCTAATCATGGTAGAGTATGAATTATGTTTCATTGTTGTTTCTCATTGTATTGTAGGACCTTCTAAAGAAATTGGAGATCAAGATCAGCCTAGATCAAGCAAGGACAAATGTCGGTAAAAGGTATTTACCCTTATTCCTTCTTCTTCTTTGAATAGTTTAGCTTCATGAAAAGGAATGTCAGTGTCCACAATAACACTTTTCTATCTTGGTCATAGGGGTCTAGTATCCAAGAGGAAATCCACTATCCAGAGGGGGATTCTCCTATAACATCTTTGCATACCCCTTGATAATTTTTTTGTAATATCCTATATGTCCCAATGTGTTCCACAGCTGGCGGACTGATTTCGGCGGTGGTAAGTTCACAATTACTGCAATATTTGTAGGATCCATGATCAAACCTTGTCTGCATACTATGTGACCTAATAGAATTCTAAAGGGTGTTACAAATATACATTTATTAATGTTCAAGGATATTTAGCATTGTTTACATCTTTCTAACATCAGCATCAACACCTCGACATGATCCTTCAATAGGCTATACATTGTCCAATCATCCAAATACACCTCTAGAAACAAATGGATGAATTCTTTGAAGGCAACAATGACTACTCTGGAGAAAATTGGTGGTAAATTTTTCAGTCCAAAAGGCATGACTATGTACTAGTAGGATCCCCATTCTGTTGCAAAGGTAGTCTTGTGCCAATCTTCTAGTGCTATCCTGATTTGGTAGTAGCCTGAGAATCCATCAATGAATGAGTATGCTTCCTGGCCTCACACATTTTCTAGGACTTCATGTGTAAAGGGTGTAGGGAAGGGGTCATGTAGGAAAGAATCATTGAGCTTTCTTAGATCTACACATATTCTTATTCCTCCTTGTTTTTTCTCCTGATCTACCATGGGGATTATCCATTCTGATTCTTCTACTAGTACTATCATTCCTGCTTCCAACATTCTGTCGATTTATGTTGTCACTTTCTACTTGTAGATGGGGTTCAATCTGTAAGGCCTCTATCTGATAGGTCATGCCTCCATTTTGAGAGGGATCTTCATCTCTCCAATTTCTCCTGCAATACCCTTCATTTCTGTAAAGGTCGTTGGGAATAGTTCATTGTACTCGCGTAGTAATTCTGTTATCCTGTCCATTGTTTTCTCATCCCAGTAGTCTCCAATGCTGGCCATTTTGGGATTCTAAACTATCCCAATGTTGAATTTATTTACCTTGATTGGCGCAAGAATTACTTCTGATTCTAGAGGTGGACCTTCCACTTCTCTTTTTCCTTCAACTTCCTCAATCTAAATATCACGCGAATCATCTTCATCTAGTACTTCTTCCTGCACATGGTAGCCTGATAGTAGTTCTTTCATTGTCTGTCTGTTATGTTGTTGCTCTTTTGTTATGAGTTCAAATTCTGGTTTCTTAATGAATATCACCCCTCTTATTTGTTTAAGGGTTGCATCTATGTTGGGGTTCTCATGCTCAAATGAGAAAGTGACTGTAGATTTCTGTTGTATTACTGTCCAGCTCGTAGTTCCTCTGCGTAGTTCCTGGTCCATATATCAATTTGTTGGGATGCCCTCTAATGTGTGTACGAAATGATGGGGCCATTCCTCTGGGGGTTTCATTTTCCACAATGCTCTACACTTCTCCAAGTGTTCTTCTAGTACTCCATGTCCATCATATTTCTGTTGTTGGTTGCTTCTTTGTTCTTCACCAAACCTAATGTGCAGTAACCACTTACATTGGTACCAATCCTTGATCGTTTCTTTGCGTGTGCCCCACCATCTTGCAGGTGTAGCCTTAAGTGAGATGTTGAGATATAAAAATTTATGACTGTCTGATACTTCGTCCTCATATCTTGTTAGGAATTATTCCAAGTCGTTGATTCCATGGAAACTTGGAGATTCTATGACTTTTGTTCCAACCCACCTTACTACATGGTCTATTTGTGCACATCTTCTGGTTGAGACCTTATGTAGGCACTGCTGCTAATTCTCCAAATTAGTGTTTGAGTTAGAAGCACATGATTTGATACTTCTCTAGATAAGTACACCATCGACAGTTGTATTAATGTAATCTTCAATGCGCGCAGTGGTCCGGTACAACTAGTTAATTTAGTCCAGATCTAGACATGTTGGTTCCACAAATATTTTGTCTTTTGATGGATCTAGGGGCCTGATAACCCTATATTCTCCTGACTCAAATTTAATCTTCCTAGTCTTTAGGTTGATTATCTCCTGATTTTCAAACTCCCAATCCAATCCCAATAATGTTGGATATGGTGTTGTGTCGTCCATGATTTCGATCACTTCGAAGTCTTCCTTAGCACACACTCTGTCCAGATATACTGTCACTCCTTTCAGCCTCCCTATTGGTAGAACTCGGTGTTGGTTTTATAACTTTATTTGGAATGGTTAGTAGCCTAAGGTAGGTTCTCCCATGAATTTCCATGTCTTTTTCGGTAATACATTCACTTCAAATCCCAGATCTAATATCACATCGCCCATGTTAAAATCTTTGATGTTTGCATTCAATCTAAACTCTCTGCTGGTTCTCTTTCTAGCATGGAGGTGATTGACTATCCTCTGTTATAATTTTCCCTCAAAGTTTTTGGTACATCTATCGAACATGTTTTGTAATACTATAACAGATGATGGATCCTTAAATAATTGAATACAAGAATGTAGGAAATTTTTAATACAACTTACTTGGTTTCCCAGGTGGACTTCACTAGTATGGTCCAATGATGATGAAATTTCATACATTGGGACATCTTGGGTATGTTGTACGGTAGATTTAGATGCAACATTTTGCTTGAGAAATTCTTGTCTAGCCTCCTTAAAGTTCTCCTTCTCCTTTTCTGCATCAAATCACTTGGGTGGCTCGGTATTTTTATTAATCTACTGTTGTTGTACTGGTTCATGTTTAGCCGCATCATCTCTTATTTTAGCACCTCCTCACGTCACTATATTGATGCTCCTGCCATCTTCTCTAGATTCTATAGAGATCCAGTGTACGTTCTGATTGTTCTGATTATGTTTCTCCTGTATATTCCCCAACAATGTTGTGCAATCCTCTATGTCATAATCTGTTGTGCGATAATACATCCATGTCGTAGGCGGTAGAGGGAATTCTCTTGCATAGTGCCCTGGTTGTTGGTAGTTATGGCACAATATTGGACAACTTCCATGTCCAAATCCTCCTTTGCCTCCTCCTCCTCCTCTGTACCCAATGTGATCTCTGCATGGTGTATTGTATTGAGGTACCTAATTATACTATGCATGGTTATACTGGGGCTATGTAGTGTTATGCTGTGTCTGCGCATTGTTATACTATTGCGTAACAGTATTATACTGCAGTGGTGCCTGATAAAATTGAGGTGCATATTTTCCTGTCATCATTTTGGCTTGCACCCTATATGTGTCTGACATCCTTTCCCTCATCAGATCCATGGTTCTGCAGTCTTTGTCATCGTGCCCTACTGACTTGAAAAAAAAGAAGTATGCATTCTTTGGTACTGTCTAGTATTTATGCATCATATGATAATGATATGGATCATGCCCGTGCATCTTGAAAACTTCACACCAGGGTCCTCTTGTTGGCAATGGATTTGGCATCCCTATTGCCATATACTGCATGAATGTTGGACATTCATTCTTATGGTGCTCTTTTGTTCTACATGTGGTACAACACACAGCTTCGCGCTTGTCCTTTCCCTTACTCTGATTGAGTTGAAAGATAATATTTTTCAGATTCTCCTGGTTTCTATCAAATTTCTATCATCTCCTTCATGTATTGATCCTTTGATCTCGGCTTCTAGAACTCATTAATCAGTAATGTTTTGATGTTTGTCAGTGTCCTTGTCATCCCCGGTGCACTTTTTACATCTAGATTCATGTACCAGTCTAGTGCGTGGTATCTTAGCGTGATAGATAGCTACGTATGTTTATTTTCTTCATCAGTGATCTTTTTTTCTTCCCAGATCTTTTCACAAATAAACAAGTCTTTCTCAGGGTCTTTTGTTGCCTCTCCTTGAAATTCTTGTAATCGAATGGTGGGATCTTGTCCTGCCATTCTAAACATTGAACTGCTACCTCTGTGTGGTGTAGATACTTGACTAATTCTTCCTGAACTAGATCTCCCAGTTGTTTTTCCTTGTGTATATGTACTTCCTGCTATCTTCCTTCTCCCGAAATTTGGTTGTCTAAATGGTAGTTCTCTTTTTGGTGTGTTGGTCACATATGGGTTTATGGGTTCCACACTAACATTAATATGGATACGATTATTGCTTTCGATTCCCTCTCTTGGATCTCTCATCTTCCTCTCATATGTTGCATGCATTATTTCTTCAATCTTATTCACAACCTGGAGATCCTCTACCTCCTCTTCATCACTTTCCAAGCCTTCCCTCGTGGCTATGGCTGTCCTCTTTATGTTCACCTTGTATTGGTAGGGTACTCCATTGTGTGTCCTTCCAGCGGTCACCATGATCCAATTGATCTGGTCATCATCCATCATGATTGGGTCGAAGGCTTTCTCCTTATTTCCTTTATCCACTTCTCCTTCCATTTCTCCTTTTTCTATCATTGCTTTCCCCCTTCCCCCATGCAGGCACGGAAATTTAGTTGTTTGATTACATTGTCATTACACCTTTGTTATAGAGTAATATCTTAATAGAAGTATACAACGATATAATATACTTTCCTCGAGGACCGCATATAAAATATTTCTCCACTGCGTTGTATGACTTCATGGTATCTACTGCAAATTTTGTTATAAATCCTGCTACAATACTGCCGAGTCAAAAATCTATTGTGCGGGTGAATTTGTTATTCACTAGTTGTAACTGCGCGATCTAAACTGAGGTCCACTCTAACTGTCGGATCCAATTTTTTGTGTGGTTTTCCTTCAACCTCAATATCCACTCCTCCAATAAGTGTGGAAATTCACAGAAAAATACTTCATGCAAATCAATAAACACATATTTCTCAAGATATTTGTGTGGTGTTACTCTATGGTTTTTGTTATCTTGTTGTGCAAACTCTATCTCCTTTGTTTTCAGCCATCTCTCTATTTCCTCTTTCACGGGTCTCCAGGGTATAAACATTCCCTTCTATATTTTCATTCTTTTTGACACTTCGTTCCTAGATCTTACATTCTTTTAGTAGTTTTTCAACCGATCAAACATTCTTTGACCAGATCTTCAACAGATCAACCATTCTTTTGACAGATAGTCAACAAATATCATCCACTCAATCCTATGTTGTTCCAACCAGAAACAAAACCATTTTTTGATTTTTTATATTAGTTATACCTTTAACATGATTGACCCAGGTTCAGGTATACTAGGGATCCAACAAAAACTCTAAAACTATCAACCCTGCTAGTAAACCCGAAGGAAACACAACACACAGAGTGAACTGTGAAGTATCACCCTAGATAGTCTTAATGGGTGGCTGAAATACTCAAGTGCTTGCAGTCTAGGACTGAATGGGGATCTATGAATTACACATCGTGAATTCTATCTAATTATTAAAGAAATATACTGTCATTCTCATTCATGCATGTAATGTAATTAGATCCATTAATTCATTCATATATCATTCTAACATCTACTCATAGACAATAAAAGAGATACAAACATTCAATCACATAACACAAGTTTTATTGTGGTTCACCCCCTCCTGGGATACGTCCACAAAGATCTGGCTCTCAAGCTCTTTTATTATGGTAGTTCCAAAACTACAACGGCACATGCTTTACAACTCATCCTCCCTCGGGTCAAAATCTATGATGAGGTGGACTATATCACACCATGATCCTCAACCTGTGATATAACCCTCAAGATCTACCCTTCTTACTCCCTACAACTCCACAACTTACAATATTGCATCGCATTATAGTAGTGTTACAAACTAGTTACTATTCCTCACGCGAGTAACCCTCTCAAAAACAGAGAACCCCCTCTAGACCTCCTAGGTGTATATTTATATCTATATTTGGTTCATCGACCATTACATTCTCTTACCAAAACCCTAACCTAGTTAGGTCTTATTGCATTCTGGCCTTACGTGCTTTCCTCCTTTGCATGTGCATTTTCCTTTCATCCACTGCTTTTCTTGCCAACTATCTTTATTTCCCAACTTCTTGTATGCATGCCTCCCATGCCTTTATGCCAACTTTCTTTCCTCCATGTCGTGCATTTTCCCCAAAATGGTCCTGTGCCCAACAACAACCACATACCAGGATCCCATGGATAAGTGTGGACCATAGTGTTGAATTAGACTAGAGAACCATGGTCCCATGTAGAAATGAAATCCACCATGCTGAAGTAGTCCAACCTCCATTGTAAACCATGGTCCCATGTCCAAGTTCTCATGTGAACTAGATGCGAAGGATTTCAGAACCCAATAACCAACTGAAAATGATGCTCCAAAGGCTGACACCTTTCATGTGGATACAAATAAGAAGATCCAACCACATAGTGGGAAAGGGTAGTAGAAGAATCTGGAAGGAATAATACCACTGTAGAATATGTAGGATGGACACTGGTAATAATCATTGGCTCCAATTTTTCACATTGATGTTCGCTACAGAAGGTGGAGTAGAGTGATCAAATAAAAGATGAAAATAATTATCATCCCATAAATGACAACTCTCCATATACCAATCATCACAATTGGTCTCGAAATCATACCAAGTATATCTTTCTTGATTATATTAATCCATAATATGCCTTGAAATTTTGGACTCTTGAATACATTCCTCTTGAATATGTTTCATTTCAACTTTGAGTTCTTGAATATGTTGCATTGCAACTTTGAACTCTTGAATTGTTGTCTTGATGGTTGCCATGTCGTGAGAGTGAATATAAATAAAAAACATCACATATAATATACCCAAAGAAATATCTTAAAATGATTATCCAATGGAACTGATCTGGTAGCAATTTGAGCACCCTATGAAAATTTATGAACTCTGCAGTCACGCTGTCGTCACAAACCCCCCCTAGAAATATCTTATTTTAAATCGGTGATATCTTCACTTTCATAGCTCCAATTCAGACGTTTTGTTTTTGAAATTGGGTAAAATTGTGAGAGGGAATGATATCTTTTATTTTTTTTGGAAAAATCATTCCCATCTGCTACATAAATCAGAAAAATCACGCGATCGTCTACAGAAAAAACCTTGAAAAATAACGAGTTTTAAAACTTCAATATTTTTACTTCACAGACTCTGTTTTGGACGATTTTTTTTTAATTGGGTGTTTTTCTGAGAGTAACTCATATAAACAACCAATTTATACAAATTTTGCATATAAATATACATAAATCGTCCATAATTTTTGGCCATCTTTTTCTTCTCCAGAAAAAAAAAAATCTGCAAAAAATAAAAATATTTGTCCCCACTTCTTGTAAAATTTCAGACCCCACCCAGTTTCAAGTCTCACTGATTTTTATCAGTGTTTAATGCATAGAACCTAGATATATGATAGCTATATATACTCATAAAATAAACATATTTTTCATAACTGAAACATGAGGATTCTAAACAATATTTAGCACATAAATAAAATATATCAGCAGCACAATATTCATAAACTTTTTGCATAGAGACTTTTGGTCTAACAACGACCCTGGAAAAATCCACAAGGGGAAAACTAGTGAGAGAGAGAGTTTTTATTATTCATAGCTTCAGATAAAATTCACTTACAACAGTCTTATTCTCAGCAAAATTTCACAAACGTATCTCAAAATATTTTGAGAAAATCTCCTTCAAAAAATTCCCAAAATGCAGCTCCTCGAAAACTGTGCTAGAAATTCACACTGTTGTATGGATGTATCATAAATAAATTTTGTACGGAGTCCTCCTCGATTTATGTACTAGAAATATATACGAATGTATGGTTGTCACAACATTAAATTTTGTATGAACTAATCCTCGATTTCTGTGCCAAAAATCTATATGACTATACGATTGTCACAACATTAAATGTTGTACGAAATACCTCAAAATTTGTACCCCCTTTTTCTGAGTTTGTTGTATGGATTTTACAGCATTAAATTTTCCTTGAAATTCATGCCACGCTACCTCAAAGTGAATGTTATACCTTGCTTTATAGACTGTTCTCTTTTTAATTGTACGACCTCCCAAAAATCTATACTGTACAATCTCTAACTGGTTGTACCTTTTGCCTTGGAATCCATGTTGTACTCTTGTCTTGGAAATCATAACAATGCTTAGAAATATCCTCCTTCTCAATATCAACCTCTCGCTCTTCTCATTCTCTCTCAAGAATGAATTAACAACCCTAGAAAGGGTGCACCCTCCTACCCTTGTCGACTTCATGGAGGTAGGTGAAGAGTCTCATGATCCAACGATGGTGATTAGATTATATGAGTGGATGAGATTGAGTGTACATTCACTCACCCCCTCACTTAATTCATAAAGTAACCTTTTAATTTATCTCTCATAAATTAAATGACTAGGGTCCACATAGGCACTTTGTCACCCCTTAGGCACCTAGGTGATGAGAAACACTTGCCTAGGTACTTTTTTATTATTTTGACACTTCCTGCCAAGGAAAGTGATCTGATACCAATTGTTAAGTACTTAATACATGAATACAAAAAAACCACCAATATTCAGAGAAAATTATATAAGAACCACACTTTTATTATAACAAAACCCTTGAGGTAAGGCAACACCATACAATGTATCCAATTATGGAAGGTATCTTCTCTTGTTCACTTGCATCTTTGAGGGGGATCTTTCCTATTGAACTATCAATCCAAATAAAAAACTTATATTCATATCCCATTACATTGATTTAACCCCTTTATATAGTGCTACCATCACCTAAGAACATTCTAGAGGAGGAATCTTCTAGAAGCACAACCTTCTAAGAAGTCCTCTTACATTTATTATATCTAACTACCCATTTATTATATCTAACTACAATAGTGGGCATTATTTAATAATATAGTGGACCTAGTCCACCATACATTCAATGGCCTCCAGTACCTCTCTAGCTACCTAACAAACTTCATCACGTGATTACAAAACGTGCAAGGTAGGGACTGTATTTATGTGGTGGTGGACACATTGACTAAATATGCACACTTATTTTCTATTCCTACAGATTATTATAAATGTGTTGAACCTGCACAAAATAGATCTAGCTAAACAATAATACACACATTTGCAGAGAGAATTGGAGAAAGAATAAGAAGGAGAGAAAGAATGAAAGAATTCAAATTAACCGTTGTGAATAATGAATAATTTACACATGATATACTTTGTATAACTCAATGAGTTCGACTTGAGGTGAACCAATGCACTATAGTGGTGCTACATAGTGATTTGGACACACACCAATAGTTACGGGAGTGAACTACCACCTATTCTACTCTCTCAAGCAGTTATGGGAGTGAACTGCCACCTAGTTGAGTTAACTAGTCAACTAGTCTTCAGTTAACTGAATGAACATAAAGTAGTGAGGAGTTAACTCAGGGAATCAAGGCTAATGCACCACTCTGGTGATGATACCAAGGAAAGTTCGAATTAGCATGGTGTTGGCATAGGGATAGACCCAAGGTTCAATGCTACAACAATGCACCAACAAAACCCTAACTATCGACCATTTTGGCAACACCTGTGAAGCAAATGAAGTCTCACCCAAGGTAGAGGCAGTGGTGGTTGGAGGACTTAGGTGTCTAAAACCTTAGTTGGGACACAAATATGTGATTGTAACACTTAACAGAGCACATAGCAGTGATATTTATCAATATCCAGTTCTTAGTTACAGTGCAGTTAAACTCTAATCATAGTACAACATAGTGGTCAACACGATCTGGAATCTAGCATCACTTAGTATGAAGGAACAGATCAGATCTAGCAGATTCAAGCACTAAGAACATTCATATAAGTCTTATCTAACATCCATATACATCATTAGCACAAATATTAAATAGATATATCTATCTATATCAAATCACTTAGCAAGTAAAGACATAAACACATCAACACATTGCACAAAGCAGAGCAACACAACATATACGTGGTTCACACCCACCCTCGAGCTACATCCACCAACTCTTCTTCTTTATTAGCTTCTTCAATGGGTTACATGCGCAAAGCCTCAAAACCTTACTCCACATAGGACAGGAGATCTGTGTAGCTCGCTAGATCCTCCTTCCCCAAGTAGGTCTAAGCACACAGCCTTCCACAGCCTCTTACAATGACTTTCACTTAGCTCTGCAAGTCTCACACAGTATGCATATATCACTTGCAATCCGTCAATAACATAGATCTAGAACTTAGAATATTAGCCTAACATCACATAGATGCACCTCCTTAAATTTCCTAGACATCTATTTATACTTTACAAAATAGGCCTAAACATGGGTAAACCCATGGGCCGACATCCCATACCCATTACATAATCCCAAATCCAAAAAATGGCTCAAAAAGGGGTTGAGATCTCGTGATATCTGCTTCATCTTGCGCTTCTCCTTTGAAAATATATAGAAGTCCCAACATAGGTCAAACTTGACCAAGGATGTCCCAATACTTGGTCAAGGGCCAATAGGCCCCCAACACTCACTTGTGACTCGTCTCGAGTCACTCTGATCTGGATAATTATGCTTCAAAATCCTCGAGCATAGCTTGAGCTGCTTCAACTTGTTGTAGTGACTTGGCCTTCTGTTCAATGAACTCTTGGATGAATGCATCGTTGACAGGTCCCTCCAGGCATTGTTCAACTGCAGTGACAACCTGCTCCAGCTCTATTTCTCGACCTTCAACCTCTGTAAACAATTGGTAAGCCTTATATTGTACAAGTTGGAGCCTCTAAGTTACTTCCATAAATATTCTCTAGATAGTGTGGATCTTCTATTGGGTAGTGCATTGCTCCTAGGATCACTTC
This sequence comes from Picea engelmannii, assembly GCA_009831015.1. Classification (NCBI taxonomy): domain Eukaryota; kingdom Viridiplantae; phylum Streptophyta; class Pinopsida; order Pinales; family Pinaceae; genus Picea; species Picea engelmannii. Next base: position 845,132 of record ML781508.1, read on the forward strand.
ATTCTTTCCATAGCTCATAGGGGCTTCAATTGTGCTTATATCATTTCATCTTTATACTTCGCCTCTTGGAGCTATGACTCCAGTGCCTTCAGTTCTAGATTCTCAGTGAGTTGCTCGTAGGTCTGGGCACTACAATTAGTAATTTTCTTACATTCCATAGCAATGGCTTTTATTCTCTCAACTTCCCTTCAAGCAGTTGCTTCTCTTTGATCCGTTACAACCTGTGGGGTCTCAGATACTGCACATAGATTTAAGTCTGCTATGTGTTGTTGTAGCTGTTGGATAACTTTTGTGAGCTACTCTACTTGATATGTGACTCGATCCTCTGCCTTTATTTCTATGACTTTCATAGAACGAAGTGCTCTACTAAACACTTCTTTCACTTCGAGTTGCTCCATGAGAAACTGTTATTTTCCTTGTTGTAGATGTGCTTTTTCTTCATCAAACTTTGCTTGGAGAGCAATATTTTCATGTTCTACAGCTTGGTGCTACTCTACAATTACTCCTTGCACTTGTGTCAAATCTTGGGTGGCTTGATTTTTTTCCTCTTGTGCTCATCAAAGGCGAGCTTCAACTGTCTCAGCTAGTCGATGGAGTTGGGTTGGCTTATCTCCCAACTCTGGTTCTCTCGATGGAAGAGGCACAATGGAGACTACACAGTTGGACTGAAGGGCTTGTTGTACCCCTCAGAGTTCGACTTCAATACTATCATACATTTCATCCTACTTCGCTCCTTGTTTCTGCTATCTCCAGTGAAGCATCATTTAGGGTGGCTATGATGAAGTCAAAGTCATCAGAGGTGAGGGAAGTTTGCATCTTGGTCATGGAGGCTTTTGATTTCTTCCAAGAAGAAGGTTTCAGGGGGGAAACCTTTCTCTTCTTCAAAGGATAAACCTCATCTCTAGGCGGTGTTACTTCACTTGGTATTTTTTCATCTTCTACTTCATCACCAACCCCTTGATCAGGTGACATGGAAGCAGTCTTCCCTGAGGTGTTTCTAAAGTTTTGGACCTCCTCAGTCTTCTTCTGTCTACTAGTTCCAGGTGTATTTTGTTCTTTATGAGTGTCCTCTTAGCTGTCAATATTAGATATCTTTGCAGGGTCAGAAAGGATAAGGAGGTCAGCAGACCATTCCTTGGTGATCTCCTCAAGGTCTTCTTCTGTGAGTTTGCAATATCACTAGAGCTTCTCTTCATGTTCATCTGCTCAGACTGTAATGTAGATAAAGTGTCGGTCTGTGCTGAACTTCACTAGTGGTCGAAAACTTTGTAAGGTATTTGTAGTCATGTGAGGCTTGGCTTCGATGGATCGCTTTAGCTGGAGGTAGTATGTATGAAACACAACATTCAACTTCTACTATTTGTTCACATCAGTTGAATACCACAGGGTAGAAAACTTCATAGAAAGCGGTTCGAACGACTCTATGTCAAGGAAGGTCACTCCTTCTGGCATCTCCTAGGAAACAAATGCAATGAGGACCAGGAGCCAGCTAAAATGAAATTAATATCCCTGATCCTGTGCTTCTCGACAATCTAGTTCCAACTGGTTAACTAGGTATTTTTCCCAATTCATTTGTAGGCCTTTCGTGCACTTCCCTACAAGGTCATGACAAAAATGGTGACATGCATAGGTCGGTTATTATTTACTAACTTTCCAGCTATCACTTAACATGTGAGGTGTACTATGCCATTCTGGATGGAAGCTACCTTGTAGCCTCTTGTTTCCTTCTCAATATCGCCATATGTATCCTTGATTTTCTATGCTAGTGCGCAATCTGGGGCTTTTCCTGGATAAAAGTCTTGTGGGTCAGTTCCTCGAATACTCAGGCCCGTGATCCTGTGGATCAGTGTTGGATCAACTGTAATGCAATGGTCTATCCATAAGTAGCCACCATTGTAACACGATAGTAGCATATTGACACATGCATTGACTTCCTGGTGTCTTCTGAAGTGTGGGATCTTCATGACATTCAACAGGGTGGACTGCGCGAGGTTCATCACCCATGACTGAAGGATGATCTTTGAGTTCTTCCCTTTTGTTCTAGTTAGGTACTTGTATGGGGTGAGCATACCATAGATCTTTTGATCTCTGAGGTTGAAGTCATTGAACTTCAATGCTGTGATCTTGTCCTGCTCTATTTGAACTATGCGTATCCCCTTCAGAAGGTACATAGTGATCATAGTGTACTTGAAGTCTCTTGGCACACTATCAGGATTCACCGTGCTAACTAGAGGTGAGATGTAATCGGGCAATATGGATGGAATCAACTTCGCGTTTTCTAGGTCATCTTTATTCTTAATTTTATTCTATACTGACGGTAGGGATGACTCGATCAACAAGCAGTCGACGGAGAGGATTTCAGTCCTCTCGTCGATGATTCTTGTACACCTGTACACATCGACATGACTCTTTCATTCATGATATCGATTATAACTTCTTCGACAACTCTCTCTGCTATGCTGAATAGGTCCGACATACACACTCCAGGTTGGAAATCTTTGGGTTCGAGGAGTAACTTAGACACTGCAATAGGATAGAAGGCAATGGTGCAATGATCACTATATAAAATCAACAAGTTTGCGGGCTCAAATTCATGGTTATAAAAAGTTTTCTCGGTGCATGGCGTGACGGGATAAATAGATAACTTAGCAACATATTTATTATAATGGTCGAGAAGCCTTCATTAAATCTGCGCTGTCCGTTATGGTGTAGTCTAACGGTCTGGTGGCAAACCATAAATTCCTTTCTACCCATTCGGGGGGTCGGGCGAACGGTTATATTGGTCCCAATGGCTATATTTCTTCACCATGGCGAAGTGCCATGTGACGTTGTTCTGTTATCCCGACGAAGCTCCAATTTTGAAAATTTTCCTTCTACGAAGTTCCCTCTGGAACCATCTGTAACTTGTCGATCTTAGTTATCTTATTAGTTTTCTAGCTTTCTTTCCAGTGAGCTTCGTCTCAGTATGCCTTTTTCCATTATGATTGTTATCTTCTTCTGGCATAGTTACTTCATGTTGTTGAGATTCTTTCCTAAGAGTCGAGGGTCATACGTCTTCTTTATATGGAATAGGTACTTCAATATTCTATGGGTCTTCTATTTTTCTTGCAACTTTGACATCCAAGTCTCTCGGGATAGATAGCTTCAATCTGTTCTCCTATGCTTCAGTTAAGTGTACAATCCTTCTAGTCATGAAATCTTTTAACTCTTGCTTCTTCTGCAATAAAACTTATTTTTCTTCTTTCCTTCTGGCCTAATCTCTTTCAATCCAAGGTTTTCCTAGTAACATGGTAAATGGAGCGATGTTCTCAATAAATTTAATAATCTCAAAATCTTCCTGTTTCGAAGTTCCATTGGAATTCATAGATATCCGAATGAGATTTTCACACAGGTTTATAAACTTTCCTCTAAATAGACCTAGTCCTCCCAATGAAGGAGTCATAGCGGGTTTCCCTAAAATTTCCCAAGTTCTTTATGTCATGGCATTCACCTTTGTTTCCTCATCCAGAACACATTCAATGTCAAAGTCTCATATTCTTGCTTCAATGCATTCTTTTTCTGTGAAGATCTCTGATAAATTGACATGTCGATGGTCATTCATGATTTCTTTCTGGGGTTCTACCATTTTTGGATCTGCCTTAGGTTTTTCTTGTCTCATGTTCATTCCTTCAAGATTAACAATCATTCTAGGGAAATCCAATACTTCATGGTTCATAGCTTTGCAACAAAGACAACTAGGTCTTCTTCCAGGGCATTCCTTATCAAGATGTCTTGGTTTTCTGCAACTGTAACAGAGGGTTAATCCTCTCTTTCTTTTAAATGATTCCCATCTCTTTCTATACTGCACGCCAGGGTCATAGTAACTAACCTGAAAACATTTCTTTCTAGGATCCTTCATCCACTTGTTAGTCGAAACATTCTTTTTATGCATATGTATGACATATATTTCACTATTCTTATCAAATCAATGCATATCAAATCTTCTTTCATCTATTAGTGCCCTAGTTTTCATTCTAGGACAAAATCTACCAAACATATTGTTGGGCTCTAAAGATGTCCTAAAAACAATCTCTATGCATCAACCAAAGGTAGGCGCTGGCACAAGCGTTTTACTTGTTGCCTATGGAGGTTCTTACCTTCCGTTTTCAATACCTATCCTCCAAATATGCAACACCTGTAAAGGAACAACAATCGTAAAGGGAATGACAGTTGTTCTAGTCAAAGGAACAACAATCGTCCCGTTCAAATGAACAACAAAAGGAACATCAAGTGTGACAAGGGAATGACAGTCGTTATATTGGGCCGAACTAATGTTGTATTAATTGCATTGTAGTATTTGCCCAACTTATCTAATTTGTCAACCCAGGGGTCATAAACTGACGAAGCACACGCAAAGTATATGCAAGATTGAAGCAGGACTAATCTAATCTAATGTTTAAGCTACAACTGAAATTGAATCATTAATCTAACACACAACTAAAATAGAATCATTAATCTAGTTGCGTAAATGAAATTACTCTAAGACTAGGAAATTGTGTAAAGGAAATTAATCTAAAAATGGAGAACTACATGAAGGAAAAGAAGATACAACAAGTGAAGAGTTAAATGGCACAACAACACATGAGAGCTCTCACCAATGAAGCAATCTTACATTCAATAATCAAATCAATCTTCATAAAAGAATAATGAAAGCAAGAAAACCAAAACCATGAATCCAAGTTAAGAATCCCTTTCTCTTTCGAATACTAATGATTACCATTAATGACTACTCTAATTCTAATTACATCTTAATTGAATAATCTAATTCCTCTTCTACTTGAATAATCTAATTGAATTCTCATGAAGAGAGAGAACTATCTTTTATACATGAGAGCCTTGAAGATAAGATAACCATTTCATTATTACATATCCACTATTCTCTCAACCTATTTTCCATTATTAGAAAATATAATCCCTTTAAATCCTCACACATATCTCTCATATATCTTAGATAATATATTCCAACCAAATCTCCATGATCTTCTCCTTGGAATGTGCTTGAATTATCTCCTCAAATATTGAAATGGTGGAGGAAGTATTCGAGAAGTCCTTTGAATTAATCCTTCACATATTCCTACACATTACAAAGCTCACACATATTTGAGATATATATGAAAACATATTGATTTTCTAACATTTAATCACAAATTCCTTTTAAATACTAAAATGAATAAAGTGGAGAACAATAAGGTGAAACCCAAGTATATTTATGGAAATGATATCATGAAAGGTTAATTGGGCGATGAAATGTGAAGAATGATGAAGGGAAAGGTGGATGAGAATAGGACATTTCTGAGCCCCAACACATACCTAGATCCATACTTTAGAAACAAACATTTCCACTTATCTTACTTCTATAGAGAACCAAGATTTCAGCTATAGAAATTTTCACTATTCTTACCTTTATCAGAGCACAAATCTTGCAGATATTACCTCTTTTAGTCAAGAATTCTCAATTTTACCTTTCTCAGAGCACAAAGATTTCAGATCTTACCTCTTTTCTTCCGATCGGACTTATTTTCTTCATCATAGAGCTTCTTAAACTAATTAGCGTACTACGCACTAGAGCAACATATCTACGCACAGAGCTTTCACAGTTTTAGGACGGATCTTTGCACAAAGCTTCTTCTTCCTTAGTTCCTAGAAATCACAGTTTCAGGTCCCGACAACAGAACCATTTGTTGGCATAAGGGTAGAGCTAGGGTTCAATGCTACAACACCTCACCAACAAAACCCTAACTACCACCCTTTTCGGCAGGAATCGGGTGTCTGCAACCTTAGCTAGGACATAGATCTATGATTGTAACACTTAACAGAGCACTTAGTAGTGATATTTATCAATATTCAGTTCTTATTTATAGCACATTTAAACCCTAATAACAATACAACACAGTGGTCAACCAGATCTGGCATCTAGCGACACTTAGCACAAAGGAACATATCATATCTAGCAGATTCAAGCACTAATCACATTCATATAATTCTGATCTTACATCCATATACATCATTAGCACAAAGAATAAATAGATCTATCTATCTATATCAAAGCACTTAGCAAGTAAATACATAAACCCATCAACACATTACACAAAGCAGAGAAACACAACATATACGTGGTTCACCCCCACCCTAGGGATATGCCCACCAACTCTTCTTCTTTATTAGCTTATTTAATGGGTTACATGCACAGAGCCTCAAAACCTTACTCCGCACAGAACATGAGATATGCGCAGCTTGCTATATTCTCCTTCCCCAAGTAGGTCTAAGCACACAACCTTCCACAGCCTCTTAAAATGACTTTCACTTAGCTCTGCAAGTCTCACACAGTATCCAAAGAGAACTTACAATCCATCAATCACATAGATCTAGCACTTAGCATATTAGCCTAACATCACATAGATGCCCCTCCTTACATTTCCTAGACATCTATTTATACTTTACAAAATAGGCCTAAACATGGGTAAACCCATGGGCCAATATCCCATACATGTTACTTAATCCCAAATCCCAAAAAGGGGGCAGGATCCCACAATATCTACTTCGTCTTGCGCTCCTTCTTCGACAGGTTGTTGAAGTCCCAAAATAGGTCAAACTTGACCAAGGATCTCCAAAAACTTGGTCAAGGGATAACATGCCCCCAACACTCACCTGTGACTTGTCCTGAGTCACTCTGATATGGATAATTCCACTTCAAAATCCTTGAGCATAGCACTAGCTGCTTCAACTTGTTGTTGTGCCTTGGCTTCCTATTCAATGAACTCTTGGATGACTATGTCATTGATGGGTCCCTCCAGGTGTTGTTTAGCTGCAGTGACAACCTACTTCAGTTCCTCTCCTCGGACTTTGACCTCTGTAAACAATTGGCAAGCCTTATCTTGTACAGGTTGGAGCCTCTGAGTTACTTCCATAATTCTTCTCTACATAGTGTGGATCTGTTGTTGGGTAGTGCACTACTCCTAGGATCGCTTCATTCTTTCCACAACTGATAGGGGCTTCAGCTGCGCTTCTATCATTTTGGCTTGATACTTTGCCTCTTGGAGCTGCGACTCCAGGGCCTTCAATTCAGTATTCTCAGTGAGTTTCTCATAGGTCTGGGCACTATGATTAATAAGTTTCTTACATTCCATAGCAAGGGATTTTATTCTCTCAACTGCGCTTCGAGCAATTTCTTCTCTTTGATCCCTTACATCCTGTGAGGTCTTGAGTACTGGGAAGAGCTCTAAGTCTACTAGGTGTTGTTGTAGCTTCTAGATAACTTCTGTGAGTTGCTCTACTTGCTACATGACTCGATCCTCTACCTTTATTTCTACAACTATCACAGAACAAAGTTCTCTGCTAACTTCTTCTTTCACTTCGAGTTGCTCCGTGAGCAACTGTTATTTTCCTTATTGTAGCTATGATTTTTCTTCATCAAATTTTTCTTGGAGAGAAATATTTTCTTATTTTGTAGCTTGACACTACTCTACAGGTACTCCTTGCACTTGTGTCAAATCCTGTGTGGATTTTTGTGTTTCCTCTTGTGCTTGTCGAAGGCGAGATTCGACTATTTCAGCTAGTCGATGGAGTTGGGTTGGCTCATCTCCCAACTCTAGTTCTCTCGATGGAAGAGGCATAGTGGATACTGCGTGGCTAGACTGAAGGGCCTGATGTACCCCTCAGAGTTCGACTTCAATCCTATCATACATTTCCTCCTGCTTCACTCCTTATTTCTCTACTATCTTCAGTGAAGCATCATTCAGGGCGGTTATGATGAAGTCAAAATCATCAGAGGTGAGGACAATCTACATCTTAGTCATGGAGGCCTTCAATTTCTTCCAGGAAGAAGGTTTCAGGGAGGAAACCTTCCTCTTCTTCAAAGGATCAACCTTGTCTCTGGGCGGTGTTACTTCACTTGGTATCTATTCATCTTCTACTTCATCACCACCCCCTCGGTCAGGTGACATGGAAGCAGTCTTCCCTGAGGTGTTGCTTAAGTTTTGGACCTCCTCAGTCTTCTTCTGTCTCTTGGTTCCGGGTGTATTATGTTCTTTATGACTTTCCTCTGGGATGTCAATATCATATATCTCTGTGAGGTTGGAAGTGACAAGGATGTCAGGGGACCATTCCTTGGTGATCTCCTCAAGGTCTTGTTCTATGAGTTTGTAATATGACTGGAGTTTCTCTTAATGTTCATCTTCTTGCATTGTAATGTAGATAAAGTGTCGATCTGTGCTGAACTTCATTAGTGGTTGGAACCTTTGTAAGGTATTTGGAGTCATGTGAGGCTATACTTCGATGGCTTGATTTAGTTGGAGGTAGTATGTATGAAACACATCGTTTGACTGCCACTGTTTGTTCATATCAGTTGAATACCACAGGGTAGTGAACTTCGTGGAAAATGGTTTGAATGAGTCTATGTCGAAGAAGGTCTCTCCTTTTGCCATATCCCAGGTGTTATAGCATAAATCGGTAAATGCGGACATAAAATAATCTCCCTAGATCCACCTGGATCTAGAACAAAAGAGGATAGGACATGACACTTCCCCTAAGTTATAATCATTGATATAAGTTTCAAAGAAGGAATTAATGACTTACCTTTGAGATCGCTTCCTTATATCTTTGTTGTTCCCTCTTCGCTCCGGTGCTCTTGTGAAACCAGATATGTAATGACACAAACCAACCAAAGTGAAAGAGACTATGATAGATTCAATGAAAACTTAGACATGTGATCAAGGAGTCATGTAATAAAATGAGAATAATTTTATGGGAAAGAAACATGCCATTGTATTATATTGAATAAAAGTGGAAGATACAACCGAAATGCCTTGATGTTGCAAGTTCCCTTTTAGTGGTCCTTCATTCCAACACACACATATATTTGATCCATAATTTGCATGAAGGTGATCTTCAAAATTTTAATGGTTGAATGCAGAACTCAAGCATCAACTAAAATAGTATTCTTCACACAATCTCCAGCCTATTCTTCCAGCAATCCTTTGCTCAATTTTTCTTAATTGTGCTTAACCTTTTCCATGAGAATCCCATTATTATATAGGAGAATATGAAGTAGTTAAATGGATGAGGATGATCCCACCAGATCAAAAAAGTCAGTAGGATCATAACCATATAGATGACACCTCACATTCTAGAAGATTCCCCTTCTATAAACTTCTTGAACCTCTTTCCTCTTTTGGCTTTCAAAAGTCGTCGCACCCTACCTATATAGTAGCCTATGAAAATCTTGCAGGATAGCTATACAATAGCCCGTGAAAATATTTGATTTATGCACTGTACACTATGGGTAGACTGCAACGTCCTTCTACAAATTAGTCTTGAAGAGGAGGAAAGCAGTCACTTTTTTCAAGAAAAAGATGATTTTGAGGACCTGATTACATGCTTGTAAATTCATCATCAGGGTGACCAAAATAATGTGTAATAGAATTCCCCCCAAAGTATGAGGTCAGAACTTGTGATGACCAAAATACTTTGTAAAATACGTGTGTTTGTCGGGAACAAAGAATGCACCAATCAGGAACCTGCAAACAAACAAGCATTTTCACAATATGATACCATATCTGAAGTAGGTATTCCCATGTTCAGACTACAAATGATTGAAATCATAAGTGTAAGTCATGGACACTAATAACACATTGTGGATCCATGTCATCAAAATGTTACATAGCCACCAAGAATGCATTGTGGATCTATGTATGAGAAAAATTTGGATGCAACCTGTTGACGAGGGAAATTGTCCGTCTGTCAACTGAGAGAGTGGAACCGGTCCGAGGTTGTCTAATAACCCAAGCCGTTTGGGATGAACCACCCTGACGGGTTTAGCAACTCCGTTAGTCGATCTAAGGTCCTAAGAAAACAAAAAGAAAACAAATCTAAACTAACTAATCTAACTAAAAACAAATAAAACAAACTAATAAAACTAATCTAACTAACTAAACTAAAACTAATTATTAAAACAAACTAAACTAATCTAACTAACTATATATACACAATCTACTAATTACTACTATACTAACTCTAACTAATTAACTATCTAACTACTATCTGAAATATAACTTATTCACAAAATGTACAATATCTGCAATTTACAGATTTGAATAAAACCTGAAAAACTCATTTATGTTCTGCCCTAAGATAGTGAAAGATATTTTTTTTTGATTTTATAATTTTATAAACAAGAAATAAAATAGAAAACTAACTAAACTAAACTACTAATATACTGATTCTAATTACTAATATATCTAACTAAACAACTAATAAATATACTAAACAAATAAATGACAAACTGACCTGGAAACGCTCCAGATTTGTCTTGTGTATGATGAATGCCTTAGCTGATTAGAGGGAGGAAACCCGCACCGAATAATCCAAAAGCTTCTCGTAAATGATAGCTGCAGTTCTCTACAAGTTTGATTACAGGACAAACAAGACATAAAAATAACAACAATCGTATGATTTATAAATCTTTACAATTAGATAAACCTGTATGCAAAGACTTATACAAAATAATTCAATTGATGAAGAAGAGAAATATGTCATTCATTAACTGAACTAAATAATTGTTGTATTTTTAAAGTAATGGAAGAAATCAGATATGGATGAGACATTAATTAATTCATATCATTCTACAAAATACCATGATAGCTAAAGTAGTCACTAATCAAATGCAAACTGATAAACATAACATGAAACAAAAGATTGATATTATGAAAGTGAAAGCTATAGCAGAACATCAACTTATGTCTCAGTTTGTATTAAAAATCCATAATCCTGGTTCTCCCACAAGCAAGGATGATCCTTATTACATAAAATAATAAGTATTTATAAGTTTTTCCATAGGGTAAAACCTCCCTGTGGAAGTTATAAAACTGTTTACAAAAAATCTGGGAGGATATCCCAATTTTAACTAAACTAGGAAACTACAATAAAACTAGAAACACAAATATCCTCTAGACTGTCCATCAAATCCTATGCAATTTGTATTCACCTGAAAAGGACCAAAAATGAACAAGTTAGAATGATATTTGTTAAAGAAAATAATGAAAATCTAAATCTATAGACCTAGCTACAGAATCCTCTGATTCTGTAGCTAGTCTAAATAAGACACAGAATCAATATTGAAATTAATTGAAAATCTTTTAAAGAATTCCATTTAATTTACATCCAATTGCCATTTGAAAACGAATCATTTAATTTGAGTTTGTTATACCATTCGAAATCAAACAGGATCCAAATCAATTAAGTGACTATAGAGATAGGCATACTCTGTTTTGTTTGTTACCACAAAGTCAGGTGACAAAATCATATGGAACAACACTGTAATCGTTTCACAACAAATCGAATTCAACAGTTGTGAAATCGTTTTGATGTTCAATTGAAATCGATATAATCAAACAAATCGTAGGCAATTGTTACGCTGCCTCTTAGACAGGAAACACGATCGATTCCAAAAAGATCATTTTCCAATCGTTATGACTGTGTTGACAAGGAAAATGATTCATGCCATGAATAGATCAATTCAAACTGGCGCGAAAATCAATTCAAATAAAATCATAACAGGCTCGATTTATTAGCAATAGAACTCGTAATTTGTTATTGCAAATTGGGAAAACAGGATCGATTGACTTCGATCAAAATCATTCATTTGACAATGAATTATAACCGGGTTTGACCAATTCGTTTTACAACTTAAAATCAAACAGAGCAACAATTATAATCGGAATTTAACTCATCAAATAATAGAACTAACAACAATCCAATCAAGTGAATCAATCGGCTAGGTTTAGCATAGTCATTGCAAATCATAATCATTCCATGATTCAGGTGCACTTGCACATACTTAAATGAGCATATTGTTTTTATAAAAACAGAGTCGTTCTTTTTGAACTGAAACCGAACAAAGTTGCATTCTTGTTCATAGAAGATTACGTGACACAACATATCGTAACAACCAAACTCAATAAAATCGTTTACCAACCACAGCATATGGATCACAACAAAATCAAATCCAAACGAATTGCATTCTAAATTAAGCATGAAAAACTTCCCGTTGGGAGTGGATACAATACGAATTGAATTGAAAGAAAACCAACAATTTCGTTAACTCAATCAGGCAAACCAATCAATCAAATCCAAACGAAAATCAATTAAATCCAATAAAATCTATCGATGGCTATACTGGGAATGATCGAATCATATATCCATAACGAAATCTCATTTATTTTTAGCAAAGAGAAATGTACACAGGATGAACATTTTATTACAGAGCCATTTCAATACATAAATAGAGCTTATTCGAAAACAGAATTCAAATCGTTATATCAAACTGTTCACTCACACAATTAAAACGATATCAAAATTCATACCTGTATAGTGACGAGACGGCTTGATCATGCCAATTTAGATTTGATAACTGTCGTTGCCAATTCAACGTTTTAAAAAAGGATCAAGCCTGTTGTCTTCTGTTTCTTATCAATTGCTTGGAGCTTGTCTCTTTGACCGGTTAATGCTGCAACTTGATCTTCTAGTGATTGAATTTTTGATTGGAGTATGGGAACATCAATGTAGTATCGTTCCAACCATAAATCGCATTGGTCACAGGGTGACTGTGTGGGTTTTGAGAGAGAAGGCAAGGGTTTGATCACATGACTAAGGGTTTCGTTAGGCAACTTAATACCAGGGTAGCTGGGATTGTTTCTTAGGCAAGGGGGAATATTCGTCACGAAATCATAAGGTGGTTCGGGGCATAAACCCTACAAGTAAGGATACTCGCTGGCTAAGAATCGTTCCATGTCAGAGTCTGAATCCTCACTAAGGATGATAGGGTCTCGCTGAACAGAGGGTTTAGGCTTATTTCTAGCCATTCTCGAAATGAGTCGGGCATTACTTTTTCTTTTGGCATTAGCAGTAGGGTTTGCCTTGGACTTTTTGCTCGCAGAATTCTTAATAGTCTTGGCCTTATTGGTTCCAATGTATGGTAAGTCAATAGGAGGGGCAACCGAAGGCTTAGGAGAGGGCAATAATACATGTAAGGGCACGAGTGGCTGAACATAGGTTTCACTTACCACAGGTTTGTCAACCTGGACAGGGTTTGTGTCATCAAAACCATTCCGAGCTATGAAAGCTCTCCAACTATCACCGTGCAAACCCAAATGATAAACGATGATGAGTTTAATGAGTCCATGGTGGAACAAGATGCTGTCATCCTTCTGCCTTTTAAACCTTTTCGACATTTTATATAAGCTTCGGTGAAAGTAAAAGGGCATATTCAACGAGAATCCCATAAAACTCATTAACAAACGTAGGTGGTAGAGAAACACAAGTCCGTATCGACCTTCACAGGTCACGAACTATTTGACTATCATCAAAGTATCGTCCCATCATGGTTTAAGTGCAGAGATGGGCATACCTCTGTCACAAGAGGTGACTTTGCGCGAGAGAAACAACAGTGTCCATGGCACCTCCTCGACCTTACAATTCTGAAACTAACACTGTCCCAAGGATGGTAACCCTGTAGCAGAGCTAATAAACTGCTCATCGATCTCCAACTGTATGTCACCCACCTTGTATCTACAGCCATCAAACGTTAGGGCGAACTATCGTGCCACACATTGATTAAAACCCTCGAATCGTTGCACGAAGGTGAGCCACATGTTTTCCTCCAAGTCTTTGCGAGCATTGTCAAACAATAACAGGGCCTGGTTGCCGTTTGGCTCGATTCACGTGATTGGTGCCATGGAGCCGAGCACATGGTAAGCTGAGGGTTTGGATCATAACACACACAGGAGAAGAGCTACCCAAGCTAACAGAAGTGAACGGGGATAAGGGATAGGCATAAATTTCATCATGCGAAGGTGGTGGAGCTTATCTCTGCCATGCATAAGAGTTATTATGCAAGTACAACCGCCGGTTTACATAGTTGTTCTATCCATTATAGCATAGCTCAACAATCATATCATTTGGCTGACCAACAAATCAAATGTCAAGTGTATAAACCAACGAGCTATCAACGTTGTGCCAAAGATTTGAACTATCGATAATTTGAAACCAAAACCAAAATTTTTAACCATGCGCCAATGTATCAACTTGTAACAATAGTTTAGCCAATGTGCCGATGGGTATTCATATAATCAACAAGCCAATAGTTATGAAAACAAGAACATAGGGATTATGTTAAAAGATATGTATAAAAGATTTAATCAAAACACCCATGTATTTTCATGAAACCAAAGGTCATATAAATCCAAATAACATATACACCCATATGTCAATGCATTACAAACTCAATGAAACCAAGTCCCAATCAATCGAACTATGAGTACCGATCAAAGGATCTTGCCAGTTGTATAATGATAAATAAGAGGTGAGCGCAATAGGCATATCGACAAGAGAGATAATGATAGTTTAGATAATGATTTCAATGAGACTTCGAAAGACTAAGTTTTCACGCTTACAGTCATGAAAACAAAACGAAAGTAAGTGTGCAAGTGTCGCAAAAAATAAAAAAGTCATGATTTGAAAATTGCGATGAAAAATTGATGTTTGCAAGACATAGGTGTAGGCAGCTTATAAGGCAATGGAAAAATGTTAATTGGCTGCCAACATGACCATAGCCATGAGACATACAAAGTGGATCTATGTGTCAATACAAATCATCAATATTCCATCGCAACCTGGACCATGAATGATGAGATCTAGGGTATTCAAACCTGTCATCCATAAGTATGAATCTAGCCATGTGATTACAGGTGTTGAAGTCAAACATGGTCAGAAACCACTTGATTACTGATTATTAATGAAAACTATTAAAAAGTGCGACGGAAATCACCATTGATGTCAATGACTCCCAAGGTACTATAGTACAATCCAAGGAATGTGAATGAATGATCTGAAGTTGAACATTCAATGGAATCTTTTGATCAGGGACCAATGATGTGAATCCACCGTCAAGAACGAAGAAACCTTCCATTAGGGCATGCAGGCTCTAAGGTACCAAATGAATTCTAAGTCTCATCCATGGATAATGAGTTTAAGTCGACAGGAAGAGACTCGTCATAGGAGGGCCTTGATGTATCCCCCATCAATGACATGAAATAAGTAACAGATTTAGGATAGACTGAAACATGAATATGATTTGAAACTGACACATGGAAGGCCGACATGGTAGGAATTAACAATTGAAGATGGATGACTCAAGAAAGGGCTTATTCAGAATGCTCTTGAACATATGGATGACACAACAACAGTCTTGGAAACATTGAATCAAATACAATCCAAGATGTAAACTTGCAGAAAGTCATATGAGAGACAAATGGATTTCCCAACCCAGATTTAAATGATGAAAAAAAAAGGGGTGTCATGTTCAAGAGCGACTAATACTACCACTGACACGGATGGAGGGATACATTTCTTTCCCAAAATTTCCCCCACCATTTCTAGCAAGTACATTTTTATTTTTACACAAGCTTGAGGAGGATAACATATGCTTGTAATGTAAGCTCATCCTTCAGACGAGTCCCTCAGAGTATTTTTAACGAACCCTAAGAAGGAGTGGTTTGGTCCCATGTGGGTCTTTCGATGTTTGTTTAACGAGTCCAAAGATAGAAAAATCGAGGGTTTTTCAGGTTTATAGAGTCTAAAAAACACTTAAAGAGAACTCTCTCAGTTCCTTTTTCATAAAATAGCTTGATGGGACCAAAAAAGTGATAAACTATCGCCCATCGAATGTTTTATTCAAATACGTTTACGAGGGTGAATAGAACAAGGTCCCTCGACAATATTTTTGTTTTTATGGAGTGTGAAAAGAGCTTAAATGATACTCCATGTGTGTCTGTTTTCATGTTACCAAGACGAGTACGAAAGGATGAAAAAGTATACTCGGTTGTGTTCTCATAAATTTTCGAGCACGAGAACAAACAAAGAGTGAAATCGAGGTTTTACTAAAAAACCCTAAAAAGTATCAATATGCATAACAAAGAGAAAACAAATTATGGAACAAAGATCCATACTTCATTAATTAGGAATCTAGTCTTCTTCCTACAACAAACAAGACACTCATGAAACTATTAGTTTTGAGGGTTTATAACTAAACACATTTATATAATATAAAATATTATGAAAAAAGGTAAAAATGAAATAAATAAGAGTAAGAGCTCTTTTTTACCATTTCATTTGTATTTGGTCAAGATCTTGTCTAAAAACCCCTTTTTCACCCCTTACTTCTGCGGTTGATTGAGAGGAGCACAGGCAATCAATCGACAAATAGTTTTAGTGAAAACAATAAGTTCTTCATCTTCTTCCTTTTCATAGGTTTAATTGTTTTTTTTGGTGGTCAAAAATGATTTTTTTGGATGATTTTTGGGCCAGTAGGCATGCGCTGGGGCCACCGTAGGTGGCCAATATCAGGCCCTACGAAAATTGAGGATTTTCGCAAGTGGCCAATGGTTTGCCTGTGGAAATCCCACACTGTAAATGAAGCTTAGTTGTGGCAGCCGAAAACCAAAAAAGAAAAGAAAGCGTTGAACCAAAAAGAATTCCAAAAAAGTTGGATAAGCGTGCTAACTGCCCTCTCTTACATCCATGCAGGTGTTTGAAAAAATGTTGGAATGGAGAGAATGTGAGCATGAAGATGAAGACTCTATGGATTTGAATGATCTAGGAACCATTAATGCTCTACAACAATGTGGCCTATTGAAAATTTTCAAAATCCAGGGCATGAGAGCCCAACAAAGACTATTAGAGTACTTGGTCCATATGTGGGATGCAGAAAAACATGTATTTCACGTGGGTATTCATGTCCTTTCCTTGGACATTGAGGATATTTACTTTCTGACGGGGTTATCCTGTTCTGGGGCATGCGTGACTCTGACATGGGGTCGAGGTGGTGGCTTGCCAAAGAGCGAGTATATCTGTTAGCACTATGAACCTGAT
The DNA here is from genome assembly GCA_009831015.1 of Picea engelmannii. Taxonomy (NCBI): domain Eukaryota; kingdom Viridiplantae; phylum Streptophyta; class Pinopsida; order Pinales; family Pinaceae; genus Picea; species Picea engelmannii. The sequence continues at coordinate 862,094 of ML781508.1, forward strand.
GCTGAAAGGTGCAAAGGTAAAGTGGCTATCCGAGGTGTGTGGGATCTGACTCTTAGAACCATCCTCTTTACCATTGCACGGATGGCAGGAAGGGTGTCATTGCACATGGAGCTCTAGAGTTATTTTCAATATGCCATTGAATGTCTGGAACCTCAAGTATTCAATTGGTGTAATGGTGTTCTCCATAGTATGAATACACAACTCACTAAAAGCAAGAGAGGAGACCTAAAGAAGTTTGGGTATGGGTCCATTTTGGTATCTTTCTTCTTAGAAAGAGTCCCTGATTTGTGGCTATAGGTAGAGTGGGGAATACCATCCCCATGAGACCCAAGAATGAAACAATGGTGTGACCTTATGGCTCGGCACGTAGCGGGCCCTATTATCAAGTACAATGATGCATTTTTTGACTGGTTAAGGCCCAAAATCTAGATGATTGATGATTATGTGTATGCCAACCTGGACTTTCGGGGTGATCCCGACTTGTCTCTCCCTAAGGGATTTTAGTGGGGAGATCTAGGTAAGAAAGACATTTTGTTCTTTATAGTTTTTTATGGTTTTTAGGATATTATATGTTTTTTGTGTTTTTGGTCTAAAAACTAATCAGAGACTTTTGACTATGCAGATGTAGGGGGCACATATCCAATTTAGAGGCAAGGAGAGGCAGGTGTGGTAGCAGGGTGGGATGTCGACGAATATGAAGAGATGGAGAAGAACTTAGAAGGTTTGACGGTAGGCATTCCCAATGTGTTGATCGAGGAGGTCCCGACGCATTATCAACGCCATACTATAGGTGTGTCTGGCTCACTTAGTCAGTTACTTCACAGGGTAGCATGGGCAATAGTGTTCTATCGCGAGAAACATCCATGATGTTATTTCGAGCGACATCCATGATGTTATTTTGTAGTAGCCATGGGATCTATATTTTGATATTTTTTTCCTTGGATGGAAAACACTTTTGTAAAACATTTTATCATTATATATATATATATATATATATATATATATATATATATATACATATACATGAGGCTTCTACCGTCTTACTCTGCTTTTATATAAAAAGTGTAATGTATGATTGAATTTATAAATGTCTCAAATGTTTGTCTAACACATAATTATCTAGATCATTCCTTAATGTATTTAGACATCTAGGAATGTGTTGATATTCAATATAATCAAAATAATGTTCCAAGAGGAGAATTCGTAGATATACCTATAACAAAGTAGGACTTTGGATAGTGTATACATTACTTAACTGGAGCACTACTAGTTGCGAATCAAGTCATACAATGATGTGATGAATCCCAAGTGAGATAACATCGGTCAATAATTCAATGACTGCATTATATTCTGTGATATTATTGGTTGCATGATCGAGGAAAACACCTTGTAAACTGATAAGTTTGTTTGTGGGTGCATAGATTGCCCAGGCAGTAGAATCTAGGTTCGGAGTACTATGGCTAGCACCATTGGCAAAGCCAATATCGGGAAGAGGAGACATTGACATATGGAAACCAAGCACAATGCAAGGTAAGAAGTTGGGGGTTGAAACCAAATAAATAAAAACACAAAAAAGTAACACACAAGAGTATGGTATAGTAAAAGTAAAATAACTCATGCAGAGATAGTCTAAGCATAGTACTTATTCAAGTAAAGAACATTTATAGGTTCACTCAAAGGAATGCCATCATAATCTACTAAATCGTAAGCTCCCTTCTCTAACACTTGTTTGATGATATATGAACCACGCCACATAGCTTCGAATTTTCCATCTCCTAGCAGATCACGATCTTGTTCATAGAGGATAACTAGATCTCCCTCAGAGAAAACACGTGACTTGACATGCTTGTCATATTGGGATTTTACACATTTCCTCTAGGTTTCAATAACTAGGGTGGAATCACGACGGGTCTCATCGAATTGCATAAGATACAATAGACATTCCTCTTCAGCAAAGGTGTTTGGGAGAAGTTCGACGGCTAGCTTCAAAGATGGTATTTCACGTTCAATCGGGAGAACGACTTCAATGTCATAGACTAGTTGAAAAGGGGTAAATTCCATAGCAGACTTCACAAAAGTTTGATAGGCCCATAATGCTGAAAACAACATCGTGTGCCAACTTGTCTTATGGATTTCTATTATCTTATTGAGAATAGTGATAAGGATTTTATTTATTGCTTCAACTTGGTTGTTATCCTGTGGATAGTAGGGGGTTGAGTTTTCATGTAGAAGACCCAACTTGTCAGTAAGTTTAGACATCATAAAGTTTCAGAAGTGGCTACCGTGATAAGTAACAATGGCTTGTGGGATCCCTAATCGAGTAATAATATTATTAAATATGAAAATGGCTACAATTTTCCTAGTATTGTCGAAAGTAGGTATCGCCTTGGCCCATTTCGTGAAATAATCCACGACTACAATAATGTATCCATACCCCCTGACCGAGTGAGGGTTACAGGTCATGAAATCAATGCTCCATTTCATGAAAGGTCTAATGGAAACTATAGGGTGTAAGGAAGCATGATGTGATCTTATTTTGTTGTTGTATGTTTGGAAAGAATGGCATTTTTGGATGGTGGTAATACAATATTTAAATAAAGAAGGCCAACAATATTCTTCTCGTAAGGTCTTTTGGGCAGTAGAATACCTAGACATGTGACCACCACATGCTCCAGAATGGCAGTCATTCAATGCTTTCTTAGCCTCGTCATAGGTGAGACATCATCGAAAAATGGAGTCAGCCCTGTGGCGATAAAGTGTGTCACTGAGGATGATATATTCACGAGCTTGATATCGTATACGAAGATGGTCAACGCTAGATAGATAGGGGTGGAAAGTTTGAGTCTAGAGATATATAATTATATCTCCATACCAAAGGTCATCAGAACTAATCAAAAAAAGAGATTCATCAGGTAGAGAATCTTCTACTACATTTTCTATCTCAGTGCAGGGAAGGTCACACATCAGTTCGAAAAACACCAAAGATTTCTTAGACTTAGCACGTTCAAATTCTAATTCAAACTCTTGGAGAATCACTATCCATTTAGATTACTTTCCCCCTAGAAATTGGCATGTAAGAATGTGTTTCATGGGGTTACAATCAGAAATTATAGTGGTCTTGCGTAATAGGATGTAGTGACGGAAACGTTGGATAGCTTGAACAACTGCCAGGGCTAGTTTTTCAACATGTAGATATTTGGTTTTGGTCGTCGTGAGATTCCAACTCAAATAATAGATGACATGTTCATCATGTGAATAATCTTCTTGGACAAGAACCATGGCGATGGTAGAGTCTGAAGCAGCTAGATAAAGGAAGTAATCTCGACTATAATTGGGTGGGAAAAGCAACAGGGTATGGGTTAAAGTCAGTTTCAAAGATTTGAAAGATTTTTTGCAAGTGGAATCCCCTACAAAATCAAAACCTTTATTTAGTAGTTGAGTAAATCAAAGCATTAATTGAGCATATTTTGGGATGAAACAATGTAAAAAGTTTGCCTTCCCTTGCAAACTTTGAAGTTGGCGAAGTGAAGAAGGAGGAGGGAGGTTGAGGATCGCCTTGACCTTCAAAGGATTGACCCTGATCCCCTGGCATGAAATGATAAAACCTAGGAGTCGGCTGGACTCCACATAGAAAACACATTTGTGTGGGTTTAATCATATATGATAGAACTAACAACGAATGAAAATGGATCGGAGGTGTGCCGGATGGTCATTACGATGCATGGAATGTGCCGCTAGGTCATCTATATATGGTTGTACAATGTGCTTAATGTCATGAAAATCATAAGACATGGCACATTGAAAAGTCATGCCGACGTTCTTTAAACCGAAGGGTAGTTTCTGGTAGGCAAAGCTGCCCCAAGGACAAATAAAGGCGGTTTTGTGTTGATCTGTGGGCAAGATGTTGATTTGATTATAGCCGGAGAAACCGTCCATTAAAGAGAATATTTCACTCTCGATGCAATCGTCAACGATCTAGTCAATGAAGGGGATGGGAAATTTTTCCTTAGGACAAGCTTGATTTATATCCCTATAATCGACACAAACACGGATCGTACCTTGTTTCTTGTTAACTGGAATGAGACTGGATACCTAATCAGTTAAATCCATAGGATAAATAAAGCCAACTTTAAGAAGTTTTTTGACTTCAAGATTAATAGTAGCTGCTTTACGGGGGTGGACCAGACGAATTCACTGCCGGATGGGTCTAGCGCCCAAGTACACCTTAATTTCATGTACAACAATATCAGGGTCAATACCCGACATTTATTCATAGCTCCAAGTGAATATGTCACGAAACTCTTGGAAAAGTGATTTATATGTGACAACCTCATCAATGGAGCACGAAGCTTCGATGTGAACATTTTCAACAAATTCAGGTTTAATGGATATGTCGAGGGGGATGGTGGTAGAAATATTACTTAAGTTCCTTTCATATAACATGTCGTGTGACGACTCGAGAACAGAGGAAATGATAGAAACGATTGACAAAGTTGAGATCTGTTGGTAACTTTCAATGGTGTGTTGTTCGAGGAAGAGAATGGAATGATGATTTCCATCATCCCAAGGGGTGTCTTCCATCGACATAACCGACATAATCATCTAGTCCATGGGAAAAATAATGTGGAATGGGTCAGGAGATGATTCATCGAGAGAGAGGGTAGAAGGGGTTGTTGATTGAATGGCTTGATAGGCGGATTCAACCAGACCTAATGGAATTTGGTTGTCGTAGCGAGGATAATCACTAGGTTCAGGTATTACCCACGGGTTGGAAGATGTGTGAGTTTGGCGAACCAAGGTGGAAATCATGTTGATAAAGGAAACCAAAGGAGGTGCAACATAGGGAAGTGGGATCAAGAACGTACCCGTCATAGTGGAATATTTAAGTAGGCCCACACCAACATTCTCATACCCAAGAGGTGTCTTCGCGATAAAAGGTACATTTCTAGATAGTTGGTCGATAGTGATGACCTTTCCCTGATGTGGAAAACATAAAAAGAGGAAAAGGGTATACACAATGGTGTGCATCACATCAATCCATCTACGACCAAGTAAGAGGTTATAATAGAGAGGTGCATCAAAGACCTCAACTTCGACGTTGACCAATTTTCCTTCCAACGTAATAGACAACGAAGGAAGTACACCATAGGGTTTAAAGCCAGAGCCATTGAAGGCTTTAAGCGTGTTATGTGATTTAGTAAGAGGAGGAGAGCTGATGGATTTCCAACAGGCAATAGACATTACACACATGGAGGCACCCTCATCAATAACATTCCTACAGATGTTCCTGTCAGAGTCAACAACTTGTATTTGGAATGTTGTTTGAGGGGGGAGTCTCGGAATGTGATCTTCAAGGTAAAAAATTATCAATATTGTATCCATAGGATAAATTCCACCGATATCCTTCAGTAGTTCCTTCTGTTGAGCAGGGAAACTTTGGAGGACTTCGAGAGTTGACATCGCAGAAGGTGCTTTCACGAGATCTTCTACAATACTGTAGTTCTGAGCAACACGTGCATGAGGGTTGAAGGAAGACTTTCGAACAACACCTTTTGGGGGAGGGAGAATAATTGTATCGAGACTCGGTCATTCTATATGAAGAGGACCATTGGGAGGTAAAGTTGAAGGAGGTTGTTGAACCAATGAAGGTGGTATATCGTCAACCTTCTCTTTTGAGGAAGAATAATCTTTGGCTCGATTGGGCAGTGTAACGTCATTCTTTCTAAAATCACCAGTACACATGAGTACATAATAAGTAGAGGAGGGAGAGGGTTGTTCATGGATGACCAATTGGGCCTATTGTTGATAAGGGAAAGGTTGAGACAAAACAATAGGTGTGGGAGGTTTCGTGGTCCCTTGGAGGAACTTAGTAACCTCGGCCCGTCTTGGACAATATTTCATATAGTGATCATCACCACATATAAGGAAAGGGTATCAAGGTTTTTGCTTATCCTTATCATCAGTAGGTTGTGTTTTGTCTTTCTCATACTGCGGGTTATTTTTATCCTCCTTATTCTTACCCTTCCCTTTTTTATATTTATTCTTTCCGGTAGGGGTAGATTGAACAGAGTTAACCTCAGAGGTTTTACCGGTGAGAGGAGTAGGAGACAGAGCATTTTGAACATTATAAGTATTAGACTTGGGGTTGGTGGGAGAGGCTTATGTATTTTTAGGTTGAGCATGGAAAGTGCCAATCACACCATCAACTGCATGAGAAGAAACAGGGGTAGTTGAGGTAGTGGTAGTAGAAGGGCGAGGTGCATCAGGGAGTAAGTCATAAAGGGTACCCGTTTGTGAATAAACAAGGTCAAGATAATGAGCATGACTGATAACTTGTTCTTTGGTGACAACTCTACCCATGGAAATATCATGACATATCTCATTCACGAATGATTTCGTGAACCATTCTGCCAATAATTGATCGGGAAGACCGAGTTTGGTCAAACATCGTCTTCATCTCCACTCATGAATGTGATCGGAGATATGAGTGGCTTTAGTTTTCTTGAAGGAACTTAGGATCTCAGTTCCTGTTTCATAATGGGTCGATAATTGGTAGTGTGTAAGAAAAGCCATGGCTAGGGTATTAAAGTTAGTGAAGAAACCTCATGGTAGTTCTATATACCACTTTGCAGCCGAACCCATGAGAGTTCATTGCAAAATTCATAACTGAATGGAATCATCCATCAAAGAGTTGGATGAACACCAAAGGTAGAAATTCATGACATGGTTGTTCAGATCCTCTCCCAGTTTACTGTCAAATTTTGGAATGTCGGACGACAATTTGGTCGGTATAATAGGCCGGTGGGGAGAATGTAGGATAGGAACATTCAAGATTCTAGACAAATCAAGTAGATCCAAAGTGGATAAAAAAGATAATTGTCTCATTGGTATACCAGTAGGACCATAAGCAATTTGTATGTGAGGAAAAGGTCCTAACAGATTTGGACATGTGTGCGTAGGCATGTATCCCTTAGGGTTGTACTAATTGGAGATGTTCCCTTGGGGAGGGACACTAGATTGGACGTTTGAGCCCAAAATGTGATTGGAAGAACCGAGGTATGACTGGCCCAAATTAGGGGGTATAAAAGAGCTAACTTGAGGTTGTTTCCCCCCAGATGATTATGGATTTCCTTGAATAAGAAGATTCCAATAATGGGCTAGTGATCCAGGGATGTTTTGTCCATATTGTGGATTATATCCTCTAAGTGGGGGTTGTCCTCTAGGTGAGGATGATGCCCCAATTTGGGTCTGACTTCCAAATTGAGTTTTCCCCCCTGAGTTATACTATCCCCCAATAGGAATCTGATAACCAGAAGTGAATAACGGAGTAGAAATTACAAATGTGGTAGAGCCACTAGGTCCGAATCCTCCTATAAAAGGTGGATAAGACCCTCTAGAGAGGAACTGGGATGGTGTCGGAATAGAACCGGAAGAAGGGTTATACCCAGGAGGAGTAAAGACTCTAGAAGCTCTGGATGGAACTTTGGTAGGAATGGGGATAGAAGAATTCAAGGCATTATACCCGAGAGGGAGTGATGGGATTTGTCTAGATGAACTTTGTGTACCAATAAGAGGTTGGCTAGCCACCGTGTTCCAAGTGGGGATAATCGTAGTGTTTGGGACCATTGTGGAATGGGCCTGTTGAAGAGGGATAGTTGAGCTAGGACCTACCTGAGAACCAGCAAAGAAATAAAAAGTTGTATTGTTAAAGTGATCTAAAGGTATCATAAATGTAGTACATGTTTTGGGTGGTTTAGAAACAACAGGTATCTCAGCTTCTGCCTCTGAGCTGGGAGGGTTTCGTCTAGAAGTCGTAGTTCGAGATATGTCAGTGGTAAAAAAAGGGTCCTCATTTTCAAGGCCATCAAGGATCCCAGTTGGTATTCCAGAAGTGTCAACAACAAGTTCTCTATATGAGTTAAGTCAGAGAATACATTTCTCATATCCAGGGGGTAAGCGACAAGCATCCAAAGAATCAGAAACAATTCGAAAACTTTCTAAAGAGTCATTTCTCTCTGCTTGTGAAGGTATGTGGTCTTGGATCTCACTCTATTGAGGAGAGTCCTTTGGTGGATTAGGGAGAAAGGGTTTGGAAACTTCCGGATCTTCTAGAGGTAGTCCTTGCATCCTACGTGAAGGACGTGGAGGGTCAATGTTGGATGAACCAAAAATTTTACAAAAAACATCTATGGCCAACTACGTAAAGAAACAATACTCGCTAGTAGAATCTAGAAATCAAAACCAAGCAAACAAAACCTTCTTGTTATGAGGCCACTAGTTGGTGATGAAATCCAACGTCATGAAGTCAAGACAAGAAGGGGTTGGGCTAGGGTGGAAAAGTTATGTTGATGACATGCTTAACAGAATTACACCCCGGTGCAATCTCCCACACATAATCGTAGGTATACCCTCCGGGGAGCCCGAGTGAGTCTAGCCAACATCGATTCCAGGTACTGTGAATACTTTACCCTACACAGTCACCTCATCTATAGGCAACTAAGGCTACCAAAAAAAACAATGATGCCTGGGGAGACAGTCAACAGTCTGATCCATGCACAAGGGAAGGGTATCTAGCCCGAAAGAAAATTGAGAGGCTTCCACTCATCATTTTGGGTATACCTTCAATCGACCCCCATAATATGCGCAATCTCTACATTGATATCAACAAAGAAGGGTGAGTAACTCTGCCAATCTCAATGAGACCTCAGGTTTGACCTTTGTGTGAGAAGGGCTTCCCAGAACAAAATGTTGCAAATGGAATTTTTCACTCCCTATCACAAGATTCTATTGTGTGTTTTTTGCTTTGGAGAGTGTGTCTCACTGCCTATTCCAAAGATCTAGCCTATCTAATGTTGGTGTAAAAGATCCCTAGAAAAAATTACTAGTTAAGTTTTAGATTTTCGCAACTTTCTTATAGGATAAATCGGTAAATGAAGACATAAACTAATCTCCCTAGATCCACCTGGATCTAGAAAAAAATAGGACAGGACATGACCCTTCCCCTAAGTTATAATCATTGATCCAAGTGTCAAAAAATGAATTGATGACTTACCTTTGAGATCGCTTCCTTATGTCTTTGTTGTTCCCGCTTCACTCTAGTGCTCTTGTGAAACCTGATCTGTAATGACACAAACCAACCAACGTGAAAGTGACTATGATAGATTCAATGAAAACTTAGACATGTGATCAAGGAGTCATGTAATAAAATGAGAACAATTTTATGGGAAAGAAACATGCCACTGTATTATATTGAATAAAAGTGGAAGATACAACCGAAATGCATTGATTTTGAAAGTTCCCTTTTAGTGGTCCTTCGTTCCAACACACACATATATTCATTTTGGAATTTGCATGAAGGTGATCTTCAAAAGTTTGATGGGTGAATGCAGACCTCAAGCATCAACTAAAATAGTATTCTTCACACAATCTCCGACCTATTCTTCCAGCAATCCTTTGCTCAACTTTGCTTAACTGTGCTTAACCTTTTCCATGAGAAGACCATTATTATATAGGAGAAGATGAAGTGGTTAAAAGGATGAGGATGATCCCACCAGATCAGATAAGTCAGTAGGATCGTAACCATATAGACTCCACCTCACATTCTAGAAGATTCCCCTTCTAGAAACTTCTTGAACCTCTTTCCTCTTTTGGATTTCAAACACTGTCGCACCCTGCCTATATAGCAGCCTGCAGAAATCCCGTTGGAAAGATATAGAGAAGCCTGTGGAAATATTTGATTTCCAAACTATACACTATGGGTAGCCTGCGACGTCCTTTTAAAATGTAGTCTTATAGAGGAGGAAATTAATCACTTTTCTCAGGCAAAAGATGATTTTGAGGGCCTAATTACATGCTTGTAAATTCATCATCAGGGTGACAAAAATAATTTGTAACACCAGGAAACAAATTCAATGAGGAATAGGAGCCAGCTGAAATGAAATTCATAACCTTGATCCTGTGCTTCTCAACAATCTAGTTCCAACTGGTTAACTAGGTACTTCACCCAGTTCATTTGTAGGCCTTCCACGCACTTCCCTACGAGGTCAACGAAAAATCCAGTGACCTGCGTAGGTCCTTTATTACTTAATAACTTTCCAGATATTAGTTGACATGTGAGGTGCATTGCACCACTCTTGATGGAATCTACCTTGTAGCCTCTTGATCCCTTCTCAACATCGCCATATGTATCCTTGATTTTTTGTGCTAGTGCACGATCTACGGATTTTCCTAGATAAAAGTCCTGTGGGTCAGGTCCTTGCATACTTAGGCCCATGATACTATGGATCAACATTGGATCAAATATAATGCAGTGGTGTAGACATAAATATTTTCCATGGTAACATGATAGTAGCAACTTGACACATGAATTGACTTCCTGGTGTCTTCCGAAGTGTGGGATCTTCATGACATTCAGCAGGGTGGACTGCGCGAGGTTCATCGTCCATGACTGAGGGATGATCTTCGAGTTCTTTCCTTTTGTTCTATTTAGGTACTTGTATGGGGTGAGCATACCATAGATCTTTCTATCTCCAAGGTTGAAGTCGTTGAACTTTAACATTGTGATCTTGTCCTGCTCTATTTGAACTGCGTGTATCCCCTTTGGGAGGTATGCAGTGACCATAGTGTACTCAAAGTCTCTTGGCACACTATCATGATTCACTGCGCCAACCAGAGGCCGAATGTAATTGGGAAATATGGATGGAATCAACTTTGCATTTTCTAGGTCATCTTTATGCTTGGTTCTCTTTTCTACTCATGGTCAGGATGGCCCTGATCGGCGATAAGTCGATGGAAAGGTTTGTAGTCCTCTCATCGATGATGTTTGTACACATGTAGACATCGACATGACTCTTTTATTCATGAGATCGATCAGAACTTCTTTGAAAACTCTCTCTGTTGCGTTGAACTCGTCTGACATACACGCTCGGGGTTCGAAATCTTCGGATTCGAGGATTAACTTAGACACTGCAATAGGATAGAAGGCAATGGCACAATTATTACTGTATAAAATCAACAAGTCTGTGGACTCAAATTCATGGTTAGCAAAAGTGTTCTCTGTGCATGGCACGACGAGATAAGTAGATAACTTAGCAATGTATTGCTTGCAATGGTCGAGAAGCCTTCATTAAATTTGTTTTGTCCGTAATGGTGCAGTCCAACGGTCTGGTGGAAAACCATAAATGCCTTTATACCCATTCTGGGGGTTGGACGAACCGTTATATTGGTCCCAACGGCTATATTTCTTCACCATGGAAAAATGCCATGTGACATTGTTTTGTTATCCCAACGAAGCTCCAATTTTTCAAATTTTCCTTCTGTGAAGTTCCCTATGGAACCTTCTATAACTTGTCGATCTTATCTCTCTTCTTACTTAGTTTTCTAGCCTTATTTCCAGTGAGTTTCGTCTCGGTATGCCTTTTTCCATTCTAATTATTATCTTCTTCTAGCATAGTTACTTTTTGTTGTTGATATTCTTTGCTAATAGTCGAGGTTGATACTTCTTCTTTATCTGGAATAGGTACTTCAATCTTCTATGTGTCTTCTATTGTTCTTGCAACTTTGACATCCGAGTCTCTAGAGTTAGATAGATTTGATTTGTTCTCCTATGCCTCAATCAAGTGTGTGATCCTTCTAGTCATGAAATCTTTTAACTCTTGCTTCTTTTGCGCTAAAACTTATTTTTCTTCTCTCCTTCTGGCCTAATCTCTTTCAATCCAAGGTTTTCCTAGTAACATGGTAAATGGGGCGTTGTTCTTAATAAATTTAATAATCTCAAAATATTCCTTTGTCAAAGTTCCATTGGCATTCATAGATATCTGGGTGAGCTTTCCACACAGGTTTATCAAATTTCCTCTAAATAGACCTAGTCCTCCCAATGAAGGAGTCATAGCAGGTTTCCCTAAAAGTTCCCAAGTTCTTTCTGTCATGACATTCACCTGTGTTTCCTCATCCATAACAAAGTCAATGCCGAAGTCTCCTATTCTTGCTTCAAGGTATTCTTTTTCTTTGAAGATCTCTAATAAACTGACATGTTGGTGGTCATTCAGGATTTCTTTTATCTGTAGCAATACTTTCTCTGATTCTTTTTGGGGTTCTGCCATTTATGGATCTGCCTTAGGATTTTCTTGTCTCATGTTCATTCCTTCAATCTTAGCAATCATGATAGGGAAATCCAATACTTCATGGTTCATAGATTTGCAAAAAATACAACTAGGTCTTCTTCCAGGTCATTCCTTAGCAAGATGTCTTGGTTTTTTGCAACTGTAACAGAGGGTTAATCCTCTCTTTCTTTTAAATTATTCCCGACTCTTTCTATACTGCGTGCCAGGGTCATAGTAGAAACCTTGCAAACAGTTCTTTCTAGGATATTGCATCCACTTGTTAGTCCAAACATTATATATATGCATATGTATAACATATATTTCACTACTCTTATTAGATCTAAGCATATCAAACCTTATTTCATCTATTAGTTCCCTAGTTTTCAAGCTAGGACAAAATCTATCAAACATACCAAGATCCATACTTTAGAAACAAAAATTTCCACTTATCTTACTTCTACAGAGCACCAAGCTTTTAGATCTAGAAAATTTCACTATTCTTACCTTTATCAGAACACAGATCTTGCAGATCTTACCTCTTTTAGTCAAGAATTCTCACTTTTACCTTTCTTAGAGCACAAAGCTTTTAGATCTTACCTCTTTTCTTCTGATCAAACTTCTTTTCTTCAACATAGAGTTTCTTAAACTAAGTAGATTACTATGCACTAGAGTGACAGATCCATGCACATATATTTCAAAGTTTTAGGATGAATATTTGCAGAAATATTCTTCTTCCTTAGTTTCCAACAATCATATTTTCAGGTCCCAGCAACAGAACCATTTTTTGTCACAAGGGAAGACCCAAGGTTCAACGCTACAACAATGGACCAACAAAACCCTAACAACTGACCCTTTCAGTAACAACTGCGAAGCAGATGATGTCTCACCCGAGGTAGAGGCAGGGGCGGTTGTAGGACTCAAGTGTGCGAAACCTTTGCTGGGACACAGATCTGTGATTGTAACACTTAACAGAGCACTTAGCAGTGATATTTATCAATATTCATTTCTTATTTACAGCACATTTAAACCCTAATCAACGTACAATGCAGTGGTCAACTAGATTTGGCATCTAGTAGCACTTAGCATGAAGGAACAGATCATATCTAGCAGATTCAAGAACTAAGCACATTCATATAAGTCTGATCTAACATCCATATACATCATTATCACAAAGCATAAACAAATCTATCCATATATATCAAAGCGCTTGGAAAGTAAAGACATAAACACATCAACACATTGCACAAAGAAGAGAAACACAACATATACGTGGTTCACCCCCACCCTAGGGCTACATCCACCAACTCTTCTTCTTTATTAGCTTCTTCAATGGGTTACATGCATAGAGCCTAAAAACCTTATTCTGCATAGGATAGGAGATCTGTGCAGCTCGCTAGATCCTCCTTCCCCAAGTAGGTCTAAGCACACACCCTTCCATAGCCTCTTACAATGACTTGCACTTAGCTCTGCAAGTCTCACACAATATGCACAGAGCACTTACAATCTGTCAATCACATAGATCTAGCACTTATCATATTATCCTAACATCACATAGATGCCCCTCCTTACATTTCCTAGACATCTATTTATACTTTACAAAATAGGCCTAAACATGGGTAAACCCATGGGCTGACATCCCATACCCGTTACATAATCCCAGATCCCAAAAAGGGGTCGAGATCCTGCAATCTCTGCTTCGTCTTGCGCTCCTCCTTCGATAGGTTGTTGAAGTCCCAAAATAAGTCAAACTTGACCAAGGATCTCCCAAAACTTGGTCAAGGTCCAACACATGGTGATGATCCCAATGCAACATCTAAACTCAACTCAACTAGTCAAACTAAAGTGTCAACTGAAAGAGAATATTCTCTAGGTGGAATATTCTCCCCTAAAATATAGGAGACTAGATAATGACTAATTATGACTAATAAATAAGGAATAACCTTAGGAAAAAGAAATCCTAGGTGTGTTTGAAGTAACTCCAACACCCCCCCTGAAAATCACTATGGTGAAAATAAAGATTGGGTCCCTACAACGAGGCCATGTTAGGTACCCAAGTACAAATGATACACTGAAAATAAAGTGAGGAAAGATGGAAAAACTCATGGGAAAAATCCCCCCTCTAGGTACAATGTATGTAAAAAGAAGAACTACAGTTGCTAGGCAATTGTGTACTTCACTCCAAGACGACCTCGCAGAGAATGGAATTTCTTCTTAGTGAAGGTCTTGGTGAAAATTTTTGGCGTCTATTATGCTAAAGGAAAGAACTGTAAGTCGATGATCCCCTCATGTACTAAGTCCCAGATGTAGTTCATGTGGATCTTGATGTGCTTCATCCACTGCCTCTGAAATGGATCTCTGCATAACTTTAGAGTGCTCTAGTTGTCACACCAGATGACAATTGGCTGATGAAACTGAATGCCCAACTCAGTGAGAAAATGTTGTAGCCACATAGCCTAAATGGTTATGTTAACTACCCCTCTATACTCTAACTTGGATGAAGATAGAGAAATGGAAACTTGCTTCTTGCTCGACCAACAGATAGGCCTGGAACCAAGACTGAGTGAGTAACCAGATGTGGACTTGCAATCAATGATATCGCCATCCTAGACATAATTAGTAAACCCAATGAGATATAATGTAGATTATGTTGCATAATGAATCCCAAAGGTGATGGTGCCCTATATGTATCGAAGGATACACTTTGCATCTTTCCAATGTAGCTCATGCGGCTCCTGCATGAACCTGGTGTTGGAATATTGGTTGTTGTCATTGATGTCAACCCGAGTCATGGGTTTTGGACCGCAAGATTGATGAAGCTATTTGGACATGAAGGAAAATGAACATGCATATACAACACCCATGGATGGATAGTATACATCATGTTGTTTCCAGTGGTATGTGGCACATCATGTGGATTCTCATGGTTGAGGAGAAATGAATTTTTGAATATGACAAAGTGAATTGAAGAAGGAAGTACATGTAGGCCCTGAAGATAATTAAAGAAAAGAATTAGAAAATAAGAAAGTGTTAGGTTTTCCCTAATGTTAAAAGGAAGTGACATAAATGGTATAAATAAATATCATTATACATTCATTTGATACACAAGTCAAATTTCAGAGGAAATCATAAGTAAAGAAGGTCGGATTTCAAGGGAGGATGAAGTCTTTTGGTGATGTGTTCTAAGGTATGTTATTTCCAGGTCATCTTACCATTTTTKCTATAACTTTTTTTCTAGAATGATTCAAATGGTGAAATTGCTATGGTATTGAGAAGACATATCAAGGTACTTTGGTAAAATTTTAATCTCTTGATTCGCTATAATTATGGAGATACACTATGTGGAAGATAGGGTTTTTTACCAGTCCTGAAGCTAGTCAATAAATAGGTGTTCCAAGTAAATCAGTCATAACTTCTTCATCGAGAATCCAAATGACATGGGACAAATTTCATTGGTAAGAGTATAGACTTTAATTTCTTGTGTGTGAGATTCAAAATTCGATGTTAAATATTGAGCGTGGGGCATTCTGTACAAGTTCGGACTCCTAAATAAACCAGAATTGAACAAGGTCTGTCATTCTCTCTCTAACTTCTTTTTGGGGAGGATTCGAGGAGTGAAACTTGGAGAAGTTTCAAAGAATAAAATGAATAATATTATCTACAGGATTAGGTTATTCCAAAAATTAAATAATTGTATAAATTGAAGAATTCTTAGGGAGCGTTATCAGGTTCTATGTGATGGTTGGTTGATGGTAATGATTTAATGTGAAGTTTTATTATCTCTCATATATTCTTGGGTGGAAGGAAGGGGCAAGGATGGAGAGTTAAACTCTCTCTTGATATTGGAGGATTTTATCCTCCTTTTGGATTTTTATCCCTCCCTTTACACTTGGAAGCTGTAACTACCTTTGGAAGTCATTACCTCCCTTGAACAATAACTATTGATTATTTCTCATATATTGTGCATGGTGTATTGTGGTGTATTGGTGTAAATGTTATACTATTGTTCATTGCTCATTGGATATAGTTGAATGGTTTAATTATAAGTTGAAAAAGGTTTTAAATTGTACTTGATACTGATTCACCCCCCTCTAAGCATCAACAATTAGTATCAGAGCAGGTTGCCTTCAGAATAGTTTAACCACTGGAAGGAAAATCCTGAGTAGAGATGGATGACCATGAGCACATTTCAAATGGGATTCAAAAATTTGATGGAAGAAATTATGCATACTGTAGTGATAGAGTGAAAAATTACCTAACGGATTTGGGAGTAGACATTTATTACTTAGTTGTAAATGGCTATGTAATCCCAAATAATGCTCCAACCGATCCAAATGAGAAGAAGCTTATGAGTTGTAATTCAAAATCCAGACATGTTATTCTAGCAGCATTGGCACCAACCATTGCTAGCAAAGTGATGGGTTGTAGCACTGCAAAGGATGTATGGGACAAACTCAAGATCATATACGAAGGTGATCCAAAAGTTAAGCAGGTCAAGCTTCAACGACATAGAGAAGAATTTGAAAATTTGAAGATGAATGAAAAGGAAGATATTGCAACCTATTTTCTTAGAGTTGATGAAGTTGTTAATTCTATCAAAGGATTAGGTGAAGATATCGATGAATCCTTGGTTGTAAAAAAAGTGTTGAGATCACTTCTCTTGAAGTATGATGCTAAGGTATCTGCCATTGAAGAAACTAGGGACTTGACCAAAATGACAATGGATGAATTACATGGGTCTCTTATTGCATATGAAATGAGAATAGGTATAGAAAGTGACCAGCCAAACAATGAAGCAGCCTTTAAATCCATAAAGAAGACAAAAGACAAGGATAACGACCTTGATGAAGAAATAACAAATTTCATAAGAAGGTTCCAGAAGGGAAGTGGAAGATACAAAGGTAAGTCTCCTCTCAAATTCTTTAACTGTGGTAGAATAGGACATATTTTTGAAAACTACTACTATAAAAAGAGAAGTCTCAACAATAAAAAGATCTTCTACTCCAAGGATGATGGAATCTCCTCAGATGAGAGTAATGAAGAAGATAATGATGGAGGAGAAATCCGCTTCATAACCCAAGAAACCCAGGATGATGATCACAAGAATTCTAAAGAAGAAGAAATCATTTGTGAAGAATATTCAGATGAAGAAACCAAGCTTGACTCCTTTTGGGGATACAAAGACAATGCATAGAGTGAACAAGTAGATGAAAATCTTGAAAATTTGAAGTATGTTGAAACTAAAAATAGAAACCTTAGAAACACAAACATAATACTAAAAGGTGAATTGAGTAGTTGTGAAGAAGAGAATTACAAGCTTGAAAAGACCATTAATAGCTTGAAGAAACAATTAGAAGATTATAAGAAACTGAAAGCATAATTGGATCACACAAAAGGGGAGCTCCTATTGACAATAGAAAAGTTGAAGTAGTTTGAAAAAATCATTGAAAAAATAGATGAGATCCGTAGCAGTCAAAGATCTCCAAACAACAAGACAAGACTAGGATACAATGACAGTTTGAAGAAAACAAAACAAGAAAAGGAAGTTGAAAATGATGAAACCAACATTCCAGAACAAGTTGAACAATAAGATAGAAGACTAGAATTCAGAAGGAATGAGACATCATGAAGATCCTCTCCCATCAGGTATGAAAGCAATCATTATGAAGGAAACTATAGAAGAATAGACTGTGAACCTAGATGGACCACACCACAAAGAAGATCACTTATGCCTAGGTATCAAAGTTTCTTTCTTGGACATTGTTATACTTGTGGAAATTTTGGACACAAGGCAATCAATTGTAGAATCAATGAAAGGAATAACTATGCAAGCTACATGAATGGTGAAAATAATAGATATGGAAATGTTCGTAGACCTATCAACAGAAATTATAATCCATTTGACCC
>ML781508.1:880913-894064 GCA_009831015.1 Picea engelmannii
TACAACATGGAAAAGGAAAGAAATTCCACACAATGAAAATTGTCGAATAGCATTGGTCGCTAAAGAATGCAAAGAAGAAGATGAATGGTTCATAGACAGTGGGTGCTCATCTCATATGACCAGAGATCAAAGAAAATTTGTCATCTCAAAGAAAAAGGGTGGAAATGTTTCATTTGGAGATGACTCATCTACCAAAATACTTGGAAAAGGATTTGTAAAGCTTGGAAGTGAAAATGTAAGAGAAAGAAAATTCCTATTGGTTGAAGACTTGAAGCATAATCTACTCAGTGTTAGTAAAATGTGTGATCAAGGATACAGTCTTACATTTGACTCCCGAAAATGTAAAATTAGAGAAAATAACTCAGGAATATTAGTTGCAACTGCAACAAGAAGACCGAACAACATATACATCCTAGACATGAAGAAGAGAGAGAAGATAGAAGCCACAGAAGAGGATTCCAAGGAAGAAAAAATCCCAAAGACCAAAAATAAGGATGAAGTATTATTGAGTTCCACTTGTTCAGGGGGAGCAAACCCAAAGAAGAGATTTACCTTTTTCCATTAAACTCAGGGGGAGAAGCATGTTGGCATGTTTTCAAACAGAGGTAGAGTATGCATGTTTTTCATTGATGGAAAAGATCACGATCAGTAGCACAGAGATAATGGCATGGAAATGTTAAGTAAAATAGTGAAGAGCAATAATGATCATTGGATCCCATTTAGATTTCCTGATGACCGTCAAATCTGAATTCATATAGGAGGAGCACGCAGTATAAGAGAACAAATCTCATGCATCAAATCTGAGCCCGAGGTCTGACCGACGTTGGATCTAGGAGAACCTGCATGTTCTTTAAAGTTCAAGGTGAAGCGGGCTTACAAAATCCTGAAAGTAGGAGGACCATCCATCTTCAGGAAGGACACGTGGTTATAGATCATCATTTCGTTGACTGAGAAGTCAAAGGAAGGAGTTCTCTAACCTCTCTAACTCGCGATATGCAAAATTGTGAAGTAATCCTAGTTGTCGGATCGAGGATTGATCTGGACCGTTGATCAGACACGACGAAGGCCCATGAAGTTTTGAAATCACGATAAGATCTAGACCATTGGATCCATAGGACACGTGGTGAAAGATCGTCATTTTGCTGACTGCAAAGTCAAAGGAACAGTGTTCCCTAACCTCTCAAACTTGCGATATGCGAAATCGTGAAATAATCCTAGTCATTGGATCAAGGACAAATCTGGCATGTCAGACCCAGGAGGTGAATGTGGAAAACCATGTCAGCAAGGATAGGTGGCAACCTATGTCAGAAAGGACACATGGCACAATCATATAAGGATAAGTGTCAAGTTGATTTGGCATTTTAGGAACCTAGAAATCACAATTCTGAGTGGCACATGGCAGACACACAGATCACGACACATCATCGAGTGACATCATTCCAAGAATTTAGTTTTGGGAGTTTTAGCATCAACTCTCCCCCAAAGTCCCAAAAGATGAAGCTCTGGGGTGAAGGATAGTCATCTGATCACCACGGATCATGGGCCATTGAAAAGAGTGAAGCACTCAAATGATTAGCGAGTGGTCATAGGTTGTGGTCACATCGTCGAGAGTTGGAGGAAGGCACTAACAACTAAACTCCATTTCATAGATCGTGACTTGGAGATTCGAGATGCCTCACAATAGGAATTTGCGACATGCGAAATCGCAAAATGCCAAAATGCAAAATTGTGAAACACCTTTTGGCGTTGCCTGTGGTCACCACTGGTGGTCACATGAGGGGAAGAAGTTGGTGGAGCTAAACTCCATTTTAGAGTTTCAGTGATCGCAACATGAAGAGTCGAGACCCTTCATCACAGAAGTCCCGAAGTTGTGGATTATGAAGTGCTTTTTGGATAAGCACCTGGTCACCACCGATGGTCACAAGAAGGGAAGGAGCTAGCCTAGCTAAACTCTTTTTTCAGAGTTTCGGGGATCGCGACATGGAGCATCAAGATATCTCATCATAAGAATTGCCGAAATGCGAAATGCGAAAGGCATTTTATTTAGGCCCATGGTCACAGCCAATGGGCATATGGAGTAAGCGCGAGACCCATCATTTATAATCCAATGGTGCAGGTTAATCAGGAATATGATCGAACGGTTATTGTTTCTCTTCATGATTAACTGTTTAGTTATGATTTAGTTAGCAGACCAGAATCATGGTTCTTGGACGGTTGGTGATTCAGCTGCTGAGGCATTTTTTCCCAAGGAGATTCGAGGTGTAACTAAAGAGGGAAGTGGATAAAAGAAACACAGCGTGATCATGTGTAGTTGGCTATTCTGACTAAAAAATGAGTTGAACTGTAGAAAGGTAAAATTACAGTATGTGCAATGTGAAGAAAGCTCGGAGATAAGGTACAAAAGTTGAATAGAGGAGAAAAGGTGAAGAAAGTAGAATGTGCACATATAAAAGAGCATGAGAAGGAAAAAGAAAGAACAGATAGAAAGAAACAGCAAGTCAAGCCAAGTATGAATAGAGTAGAAGAATAGTGTAATGGAGAAGAATTGTAGAATAGTGAAGAAGTGGTAAGAATTGATTTATCTGTGTTGTTGGTTATTCAATCATTTATTTGTAATAAGGGTGGTAGGGAGGTTCTAGGGAGGCCTGTTGTCTTCAGAGGTTCAAGTGGGTGCTTGAACACAAGGAGCTATAGCTTCCATCTGGTTGCAGCCAAAAAAACCAGGGTGGTAGGGTGGTGCAAGGGAGAATAGTTATTCTCTGTTATACAGGTTGGTGCCTGTGTGAGTGGAGGTAGGTGCTTCCATCTAGTTGGTGATGGAACAGTTAGGGATTTGTTGCTTCCTTCTAGTGGGTGCTATAGAAACCAGAGAGTTGGTTCTCTCAAACAAGTTGGAGCTTGTAAAATAGAGGTAGTAGCCTCACATTGAGTTGGTGCTCAATTATAGATGATGTATATAACTTAAAATACTGCCTATCATTTCGAAGAAGAAGAGGTTTTCTCCCTTTGTGGGTTTCCTCGTGAAAATATGTCTCTGTGTATATCTTATGTGTGAGTGATGCTCACTATTTATGTTGTCCATATGTTGTATAATTTGATGGTCGCTTGGAGAAAGATTAAAAATGGTTTATTTGAATCAAAATTGTTTAAGCACAGTAACAACTGATTCACCCCCCCTCTCAGTTGTCTTAGTAATTTCAGCAATTGGTATCAGAGTGGGTTCCTTTTATCTAAAGGTAGATCTGTAAGATTAAACATGACAAGTCATGAAGAGACTTCAACCACTAATCCTCCTCTGTTTGATGGAACAAATTTTGCCTTCTAGAAGGTTAGAATGAGAACATACCTAATGGCCTTAGGTGTCGATGTTTGGGGTGTAGTAGAGACTAGATACATAAAGCCTATTGTGCTAGATTCCAAGGATGATAAGCTATAATTTAGCTTTAATTCTAAGGGAATGAATTCTATCTTGAATGGACTTGCAGAAGCTGAGTTTGTAAAGGTGATGCATCTTCAAACTGCCAAAGAAATGTGGGATAAACTTATTAGTAGCTATGAAGGAAATGAGAAAGTAAAAGATGCCAAACTTCAAACATATAGATTGAAATTTGAACAAATAAAGATGAATGAAGATGAAATAGTTAGCAAGTATTTTTTAAGAGTTGAAGAACTTGTGAATGCCATGAAGGGTCTTGGTGAGAAGTTTGAAGAATCATTCTTAGTTCAGAAGATTTTAAGATCTCTTCTTGATAAATTTAATCCAAAAGTCTCTGCAATAGAAGAACTAAATGATCTTAAAACCATTTCCATTGATCAACTCCTAGGAACTCTAACTACATATGAAATGAGAATTAGAAAAGACAAATCCATTACTAGAGAAGCATCTTTTAAAGTAGACAAGAATATTGATTCAGAATTAGATGATATTGAGGCAAAATTTGTGAGAAGGTTAAAGAAAGGATCATGAAAATATCAAGGCAAGCTCCCATTCAAATGTTTTAACTATAGTAAGATAGGTCATTTTTCATCTAAGTGTCCTCATCAGAAAAAGGACCAAAACTTTGATGATGAAAAGAAATACAAATTTAAGAAATATAGTAAAAAGAAAAGTTTGTGTGCAAACAATGATGACTCCTCAGAAGACATAGATAGTGATTCATCCTCTAAAGACAAAGTGAATGATTTTGTGCTTATGACCATGGGAGATCTTGATAATGAAAAGTTAGGAGGTGAAATGGATGATGAAGAAGTTGTGGTGGATATGGAAGGTGAATTAATCAGTGCCTTGGAAGAAATTGACATACTCATATGTAAGAAGAGAAAAAAAAAACGGTTGTTGATGCAGTTTAAAATGAATGATAAAAAACCTGTTGAAGACTTTGCTCTACTAAAAGTGGAGTTAGAAGAGGCAAAGAAAATAGAATACATTCTGAAACAACAGTTATCAGAGAAGAAATCAAAGTGTGAAGCCTTAGAAGAAGAGATAGTAAAAACCAGAAAAGAAATGGAGAATTTTAAGGCATTGTATCAGCAAAATCTATTGAGTATTAAAGCCTCAGGAGAATTAACTTCCATTCTAAATTAGCAAAGGAATCCAAATTTGAAAGCTAGCTTGGGCTATGAAGAAGGATCAAGTAGTAATCATTCAAGTAATATAGAACCCATCAAGTTTGTCAAATCCTCAAACATTGACAACAGTCACTCTACACAAACGAAGAAAGAGAATCAACCACCGAGAAGGAATGAAAGAAAAAGTACCAGAACCGAATATGTAGATTAGAGAGATTATCAGCATGAAATAAATCGACCTCCTCAAAGAAGACAAATTTTTTCAAGGTACAAAGGTTTTTTCTATGGTTATTGTTTTTTCTGCTCTAATTTTCATCACAAAGCTATAAACTATTCTATAAGATTTAGATATGAACAATCAAGATATTCAACGAATAACCATATTCCACAACAAAGATCGAGACAACCAAGCAACAAACAAACTCAGACTATAAATCATGTGATGGTTGGGAAAATGATGCAGGTTAAGCATAACAATAGTTATGAGCATAACAATCACTATGATCTTCTATTCAGTGAACGAGAATGTTACATCTTCCATAATTATGGACATAAAGCTGCATATTGTCGATTAATGAATTGCAAGCCATATTTGATCCCCACTGCTGAAAATGTCAAGGTTTGGAAGAAGAAAGTAGATGACAAGTGTGTACTAGTGTTCTCAGCCCAAAAACAAAATAATTCCTGGTATATTGACAGTGGATGTTCCAAACATATGACTGGAGACAAAAATAAGTTTCTAACTTTAAGTGAAAACAAATCAGGGAATGTAGCTTTTTGAAACGATGCACCAGGAAAAATAAAAGGTAAAGGAATGGTAAGCCTCAGTAATGGCAAAGGAAAATATCAAGATGTGTTGTTTGTAGATGGTCTGAAACATAATCTACTAAGTGCCAGTCAAGTTTGTGACAAAGGATTTGAAGTTGTTTTTACTTCTAAAGAGTGTAAAATAAAGTCTTTGAGTTCAAGACAACTGGTTGCAAAAGGGATAAGAACAGAAAACAATGTCTATGTGTTAAATGAAGAAAAATAAGAATGTCACTTAAGAAAATATGATGAAATTTGGTTGTGGCATAGGAGACTTGGACACCTAAATTTTGATCATATAATCAAGCTCAGAAACAATGGGCTAGTAAAAGATCTTCTGAAGATATCTAAGCCATACAAATCTATTTGTAAACCTTGCTAGATGGGAAATCTTACTTGCACTCAGTTAAAATATAAAAAAATTCCTTCAACGAAAAAACCTCTCCAGTTAGTACATATGGATTTATGTCGACCATCAAGAAAAGAAGGTACAGGAAAATAAAACTATTTTATGTTGATTATTCTAGACTAACGTGGGTTGCCTTTTTGAGGGAAAAATATGAAGCATTTGAAAAATTCAAAGTGTTTAAGGCTCTGACTGAGAATCAAAGAGGAAAAAGATTGAAGGCGGTAAGGTCTGATAGAGGAGGAGATTTTAGTTCATGGAATTTCAAAGAGTTCAGTGATAAACATGGGATCAAACAAGAATACACTATTCCAAGAACTCCACAACAAAATGGAGTTGTTGAGAGGCAGAATAGATTAGTACAACAAATGGAAAGATCAATGATGAATGAAAGGAACATACCTTAGACATATTGGGTATAAGAAATTCATACAGTTGTTCATATCCTTAAAAAAGCACATCTCATACCACACAGTGACAAGACTCCTTATGAACTATGGTTTGGAAGACTTGCTTCAATCAAGCATTTTAAGGTCTTTGGGAGTAAATGTTATATCAAGAACAATGATGAAAATATTGGCAAATATGATGATAGTGTTGATGAAGGTATATTCTTGGGTTATGCTATAAACAGTAAAGGATACATATGTTATAATAAGAGACTACATAAACTGGTTGATTGTATAGACATAAAAGTTGATGAAGAGATCTCGGTCAAAAATGTAAGCAGTGTTGATCCAAGCACATAAGATATAGTTGAATATGAAGATGAACAGGTCCAAGGATTAGAAAGAGAAGAATCTAAATTAGATGAAGATATGAATACTTCGACTGACACAAATCAACAGAAAGAAGCAAAATCACCTCTCAGAATTGTTAGAAAGAATCATCCTGAAAATCAAATAATTGGAGATATAAATAAAGGAGATCAGACAAAAAGGAAATTGATTAAAGACTTAGAACAATCTCATGTTTCTTTTTTATCTATGACTGAACCTAAAAATTTTGATGAAGCCAGCCAACATGATGATTGGATTAGAGATATGAATGAAGAGCTTGATCAGATTGAGAAGAACAATACTTGGGAGCTTGTCCCTAGACCCGAAGATAAGAATGTAATAGGTTCCAAATGGGTGTTCCAGAATAAAATGAATGAAAAAGGACAAGTTGTTAGAAATAAAGCCAGATTGGTGTGTAAAGGGTATGCACAAGTTGAAGGTCAAGACTTTGTTGAAACTTTTGCACCAATGGCAAGATTGGAAGCCATTAGAATGTTTCTTGCTTATTCATGTCATAAGAACTTTAAATTTTATCAGATGTGTTGTAGGAAAAATCTCCCTGCGGACAGGTAGATCACCTCTAAGGCTTGACCTTAACCCTAGACAGAAAAATGCTTAACGTGGACACTGACTTCCTTTCAAATCTATCTAAACTAATACATGAGAAGGAAGGATAATAGAAGTACATCTTAATCGACGTTTGTACCTGCATGCTCCAAGTTGCGCTCCAATCCTTTGCTCCTCACTGAGTCCTGCAGACAAACAAGATAAGACTACTTCCTACTCTATTGATATTAGCTTGAAAATAGATTTATCAATTAATGATCAGTTCATGTAACATCAGACACAAACTAGAAAGAAACAGGCCAAGCGTGTCATATTAATGAGAATAATGACAACAGTGCTTACAATCGTAGATGCGAATGCGACAGCTTCGTCAAGTCCTCTTCGTCTAACCCTTGCTTGAAAGATCCAAAACCTGGCTGACAACAACTTCACTGATCACTTCTCCTTGGTTGACTATGTGTTTCCTATGAGATCATAGGTTTCATGCTAGCAATTCTTCCCCCTTTCCACCATCATAGAGCTTGCTTATATAGGTTGGGAGGAGCTTAACCTCTTGAGTTATGTTTAGAACAAGATGGGAACCTCCTCCTTAGATCAACGATCTATTGATGAAACCAAGAATTTGAGTACAACTGTCTCCTAATCTCGAAAGATCATTTCCTTATTCTCCTCACCGGGCTAACAACTGATCCAGATTAGGGAGCGCTCCTTCAAAAGGGGCATCAGAGCACTAGAACGCTCCCAGAGAGGCTTAAGGGGAGCGTCAACGCGTCAAAAGTGGGCAGCACTCCTGCAGAGGGGTAAAGGAGCATTATAACGCTCCCTGAGGCCTTATAGGGGAGCGCCAACACTCCTAAGGTTGTTTCAGGGGACCGTTCACCCTCAAAATTCTTGATTGGAAGCCCTTTTCAGGTGTTAAGAGATGTTTGACTCTAGTGAACCAGTTCTCCTTCTTCAAACCAAGTATATAAGATGTTTTAAGTGCCTCCTTAGTGTCATTATCATGGCAATATGATCCAAAAATGTTTGCGACACTCGTAACCAACTTGCGACACTTGCGAAAGTTGTAAGGAAGTTGCGACACTTACGACAATTGAGAGGAATATGCGACACTTATCCAGTTGAGTGATTTTGATGTGTAACAGAATGCCCCCCAAAGTATGAAGTTAGAAGATGAGAATTAATGACTGAAATACTTTGTAGACATTCAAGCAAGGGTATAGACTCGGAGAACCTGACGGAAACTGCACACAAACATCCAACAAATATCATGACATATTTCAAAACCCAAGGCAGGCATACCTATGCTTGGGTGATTAAGACTTGTAAGGTATGGCCGCCATAATATACACTGAGGATCCATAATTGTATTGATAAAAAGGGTATAGCCACCGAAGATACAATGTGGATCTATACTTTGATGACTCGGACTGATCGTAGCCACGAAATATACACAGTGGATCTACGAGATGATAAGACATAGCCATGACCAATACAAAGTGGATCTATGTAACGGTGTATGTGTTCCTTGTCCAATAGAAACTCCTTTGAAACCTGGGCAAAGCATATATCAAAGTGATTACTCAACCCAGGGTCTTCTTACCAATCCCAATATGGTACGAATCTGACCATGTGAATAGATGTCCTGTCGTCGAACATGGCAGAAACCACTTGATTACCGGTCAATGGTGTGGACCGTTAACAAGTGCGAGGGAGATCACCATTAATGTCAATGATTCCCAAGGTACCCTAGTACATTCCAGTGAATGTGAATAGATGATCTGAGGTTGAACATTAGTGGAATCATTTGATCAGAGGTCAATGATGTAAACCCACTGTCGACTATGAGGAGGCCTGCCATTAAGGCATGCAGGTCCCAAAGTACTAACTAGTTTCTAAGTCTAATTCCCGGATAATGTGCTGAAGTCGACAGGAATAGAATCATCGAGGGAGGGCCTTGATGTATCCCTCATAAACGACACGAAATGGACATAGAGATGTAATTGGTAGATCAAATGGACGTGGACTAACACAGGTTCTGAGATAAGATATTTGGGATGGTTGTCTCTCGAGGCGGATACTTCCCTTGAACACTGAGGCACAACAACAAAACATGACATGGACCAAAACTTACGCAATGGATGCGATGAATTGTGTTGGGTGACCCAAGGGAGTGAAAGGAAACTCAAAGGATTGGCTCAGTGCAGAGGTTTAATGGATTATGATATGTGCAGATGACAAAGTGTCTGTGTTCAAGGGCGACTCTAAGAAGTGCTGGATGATGTTCTCAAGAGACTGCTTGGCTTGCTCCTTTCAATTTTTCCCCCATCTATATAACTGAGTACCTATTTTTGATTTAATGATCTCGAGGAGGATAACACATGCTCGATATAACTCAACTTTGGTAAGTTCCTCTTCCTTTGTTTAACGAACTGGAAGAAGTAAGGGATCGGTCCCGTATGGGCCTGTCGATGTGTGCTTTAATGAGTCCAAAAACAAAAACTCGAAGGTTTTTCGGGATTATGGAGTTTGGAAAAACGCTTAAAAGAGAAATCTCTCAGTTCCTTTTTCGTACGGTAGTCCAACAAGACCGAAAAAGGGTTAAACTACCGCTCGCAAGACGCCCTTTCTGACCTTTTAACGAGTGTGAAAGGAAGCAAGATCACTCGATAATCTTTTCATGTTTAGAGAGTCTGAAAAGGGTTTAAAGGAGACTCCAGGGGGGTTCCTTTTTTTTTGTATTCGTATCCAGATGGGTCTGAAAAAGAGATAAAAGTTTACGCGGTTACGTTCTCATATTGTCGAGCTCGAGAACGAACTAAGACTATGCTCATCAGTATGACAAGGTGAATAACCGATCAGGACTGCCAGGAAACCTACGATGTCAAAGCTACAAACTAGAGTTTAGCGAAGCCATTTACATCATTAGAGAAACCCACAAATGACCATACCTTATAAAAAATGGAATTCTATAAATAAGAATTGATTCAAAAATTCATTTACCATTTCATTTGCAAGGATTTTTGGAGTAGTGGAGAATCTCACTTTGGAGCAAATCTTGTTTTTCTCGCTTCCGAAGCTATGATCGATCATTTCGCTCGCCGTTCAAACCAGGTAGGTGCCCATCCCTTGCTATTTCAATTGCATGGTTTCAAATTTATTTTCATGGCATCATTTATTTTAAAACACAAAGCCCTAGGTCACCCCTCTTTGACCAAATCGGCCTCCTTTTGAATATTAATAAAATAGGGGGATTCCTTTGAAAAAATGCGTTAGGGAAGGGTTGTTAGGATGTCTACACCCTAGCAATCAACTAGGAAAGTCATTCTTTAGCAAAAGAGCTCATAAAAATTCTCCCCAAAGGCCCACTCACCCCCCCAAAACGTTTTTCATTTTTAACACGTTTTAATTATTATTTGGTAAATGTTAAAGGGTGTGGTGGTCAAAAAGAGTGATTGGTTGCTTTTAGATGACATGGGTACTTTTTTTTATTTTTTAAAATGTTTTTGAAAATCGTCGAAATTATCAAAACGTGAGGAATAATGAAATTCTTGATTTTTCTGTTTTGTAGGTGTCTTCGGCAATCAGGATTGAATGGAAAGAGAGGGAACACGAGATGGATGATTTAGCCGCTCTATGGAGTCCTCGTACATGGGTTGCTTTGCGAGCCTGTGGCTTTCTCAAGTTTTTCAAATTGAAAAAAATGAAGAGAGAGATTCTACTACTTGAGCACATGATCGGTCTTTGGGACGTTGCAGAATAGTGATTCTGTATTGGTACACAACTCCTAACCATTGAGTTGGAAGATGTGTACTTTTTTACTGGCCTCTCGAAAAGAGGGGTGCCTATATTTTTCACTAGACAAAGGGCATTACCTCAGCAGGTGGACGTGTATATGGCACGTCACTATATTCTGAGAGTAAGGTTGGTAGGGGGCAGGATCCCTATCAAGGATATACGAGATTTGCCTCTCCGATCGATACTATTCGCTATCACAAGTGCGACCAGTAGTAATAGTGCTCATTTGGCATCGAGATCACAGGTGGCCTATGGTGTTCATTGTTTAGAGCCAACACTTTTCAACTGGAGTGCGGCGTTCCTTTAGAATGTAAAGGAACAGATCTCACGATGCAGGACTAGTCAGAAGCAGTTCGGCTATGGCTCATTTTTGGTATTGTTCTTTCTAGAGCACATCCCTCAGATGCAGCCTCAGATAGCATTGGCAGTATGCCAAGTGGATGAACCTCAGATGGAGAGGTGGACTAGTCTGTCTCCAAGACTAGTTTCAGAGTCAGAGTTCCACTTCACTGGTGATTTCTTTGCCTGGTTGAGACGGTAGTTCCTCTGGATAGAGGACTTCCCTTATGCCGATGTGGACTTTCGTGGGAGTATGGACTTGACTTTTCTCATGGGGGAAGACTGGGATGAGTCAGGTAATAGATTAAGCCATACCTTGTCTAGTTTTTGTTTTTACGTTTTTTGATGTATATGCATTTTTTTTTGGGTATGTAAAAAGAGTTTTAACAAATGTTTTGTTTCCAACATGCAGACAAGGGAGCAGTGCGCCCAGTTGATATACCAGTACCAGGGCGTCATGGAGGCGCCCCAGTTGCAGTAGATCTAGTGGTACCATTTATGGGTCTCCGGGAGGTCGAAAGAAACCTCCAAGGCCTTACGATGGGCATCCCTCCTCTACGGAGGGGGAAAGTGCCTTTACATCTGCAGCGACACACTATAGGGGTACCAGAGAATATCAATTCTCTATTGAGGAACGTAGTGCATGTAGTAGTATGTTACTCACAGCATAACGCAGCGCGGGGAGATTAGAGTCTCCCTGTGATCATGTTTTTTGTATGCCTTGTCAGGCAATGTTGTATGGGTGAACAGACCCAAAATTTTGCCCTTTTACACACTTTTTGATGTAAAACAAATATTTCAGTCACGCCATATATATATATATATACAGTTTCAAGTTTTTATGATGCCGATGATTTGTACATGATGATGTCTGTGATGTGTTTTAATTTACATGTAATGTATAGTTTTTGCTTTCCTTGAATCTTATCTGTGGGCTAAATACTGATCCATGATATAATTAGCTAATGAATCCGAAACACTATTAAGTTCTCTCGGAATGTGTCTATATTCAATGTAATCAAACATTCGTTCAAGACAACGAACTTGCAAGTGTAGATGTAGCAGGATAGGACTACGGATAGCGTAAATGCGGTTGAGTTGATAAACCATGAGTTGGGAGTCTAAGTAAATAATGATATGAGAGATACCTAGGGAGGAGGCTTGGGTCAATAGTCCGATGACAGCGTGGTATTCTTCCATATTGTTGGTTGCTGGTCCTAAACAGATGCCTCCTGAACTCACCACCTCGTTAAACTGATAAATAACCCATGTTGCTGAAGCAATGTTCCGGGTATGTCGGTTGGCGCCATCCGTGAACCCAAAAAATATAGGAAAGATAGACGTCATCTGCGCATGAAAACACAAGCATAGTCATGAGTGGCAACGGTAAAGACTAGATCACGTGAGAGAAAAAGACACACCAAACTAAAATACAATAATGTACAAAGTACAGATGCTAGGTGATCTAGGCATAGTACTTTTTAAGGTAAAGCCCATTTCAGGGCTCTCCCAGGGAAACTCCATCATGATCTACTAATTCATAAGAACCTCTGTGTAAAACACACTTCACAATGTAAGGACCGTGCCACATAGGTTCTAACTTTCCTGTTCCCAATTTATCGCGTGCTTGGTCGTAAACGAGGACTAAGTCTCCTTCTGCAAAGGCTTGAGGTTGGACGGATTTGTCATATTGACTCTTGATTCGTTTCTGATGTGCCTCATTGATGAGGGTGTTAGGACCAGATATTGTACCTTTTTGCCCATACTTTTTGCCATTATTATACCCTTCATCACTTGTATTTAGACTCATAATATCACTTCATCTGATCATTCCAAGGTATACAACGTCCTTTCTCATTACTATACGTTTAATCTGTTTTGCATGA
>ML781508.1:923346-938815 GCA_009831015.1 Picea engelmannii
TCTCATATATTGTGCATGGTGTATTGTGGTGTATTGGTGTAACTCTTATACTATTGTTCATTTCTCATTGGATATAATTGAATGGTTTAAGTATAATTTGAAAAAGGTTTTAAATTTTACTTGATACTGATTCACCCCCCTCTTAGTATCAACACCTAGAAACTGCGCCAACTGCATATGAGAGGTCTAGTATGGAGTGTGTGAGATACAATAAGATCCCCACTAGATGTCTGTACAGTGTGTTGTCAACCAATGGAGTATCCCTACCATAATGAAGTTTTCCCCCTGATAGGAAAGGAGTTGGAGCAGACTTACATTCTATCATGTGAAATATCTCAAGGAGATCTTGTGCATACTTGGCTTGAGACAGTTTGATTCCTGATGCATCCTGACTGAACTCAAGTCCAAGGAAGAAGTGTTGCAGAACCATGTCTGTCATCAAAAACCTGTCATGAAGAATCCTCTTGACTGCAACAATCACTGAAGTCGAGCAACCGATGATCAGAAAATCATCGACATACATAACTAAAAGTAGAAGTGAATCAGTCATCCTGAGCATGTAGACAGTCAGGTCTGATTTACAATGTATAAAGTTATGTGACAATAGGTAGAAATATATCTTGGCATACCATGCCCTTGGAGCCTGCTTGAGGCCATAAAGTGACTTCTTCAGTCGACAGACCAAATATGAGTCCTACATAAATCCTTGGGGCTTCTCCATGTAGATTTCCTCAGAGAGATCACCATGAAGAAATGCATTCTTCACATCCATCTGATGGATTTCCCATCCCTTAGTTGTCGCAATGGAAAGTGCCAATCGTATGGAATCCATCTTCACTACTAGAGTGAAGGTCTCATCATAGTCAACACCATCAACCTGCTGAAATCCTTTGGCGACAAGCCTGGATTTGTGTCTGTTGATTTGTCCATCCATTGTGCTCTTGGTCTTATAGACCCATATGCATCTGACAAGTTTCCTCCCAAAAGGAAGGGGAACCAGATCCCAAGTCTATTTCTCGAGGAGGGATTTGTACTCCTCCTGCATGGCAGATTCCCAAAAGGGATTTCCAATAGCCTCGCCATAAGACTGTGGATCTGAAGACTGAACCAAGAAAAGATGCCTTGAAGGAAATGGTTCAGTGGCAGTGAGTGCAACAAGAGGCTCCTTGAAATCAACACAATTCCTTCTAGTATCACTTGGATCACCGACAAGATCCCCTGCATCCTAAAGAATAGTCTGTGCCCACTTGGGCCTCTGCTCTAGCTCTGCAACTACATCTAGATGCTCTGACTCTGTCTCCGACTGTACTGACTCTAAATCTGAATCTAAATCATCTGAGTCCTCTAAATCAGAAGTCTCATCTGAAGAAGAGTCGGCATGTGCATTCTCATCATCTCGGACAGGTGGAAGAGTGAAGGTGTCTACATGCGTATGTTGAGGTACATGCGAGACACTTTCCTCGAATTGGACACTACGCTCAATGATGAGCCAGTCCGAGGAAAGATCAATAATATGATATCCCTTCACACTGTCAGGGTATCCAACAAAAATGTAGTCAGTGCTTTGTGGATCAAGTGCCTTCCTCTTTTCTAAGGGAATCTGGGCCCATGCACGAGAACCAACAATGTGAAAGTGGGTCACTTCTAGTTTGATGCCACTCCAAGACTCGTAAGGGGTCTTATCCTTGACAGATATATGGGGAGATTTGTTTTGGATGTATGTTTCATAATTAATTTCTTTGGCCCATAGTCTCTATGGTAGTGACTTTGCATGCAACATGAAAGATGCCATCTCCTTTAGAGATTAGTTTTTCCACTCAACAACTCCATTTGGCTGCAGAGTATAGGGAATTGTATGCTGCAACTAAATCCTTTCCTCATGGAAAAGATTGTGGATATCATGATTCACATACTCTCCCCTTTTATCAATTCAGAGGACTTTGATATTCTTTCTGAACTGTGTCTCAACCAAGGCTTTGAAGTCTTTGAGGTGTTGAAAGACCTCGTATTTTTTCCTGAGAAAGTAGATCCAAGTAAAACGTGAGAAATCATCAACAAAAATGAGAAAAAACCTCACTTTGCTAATGGATGGATGTGGAAAAGGACCCATAAGGTCATTGTGGATCAGATCTAAAGGTGTGGAAGCTCGTTGAGACTTTCCTTTGTCAAATTTCTCTTGAGGGTGTTTCCCGAGAACACATCTATTACATACTCCCTTGGAGAAATGGATGTCTGGTAGACCATCAACTAATTTGTGCTTGCTAAGATGTTGCATGTATCTAAAATTCAAATGTCCAAACCTTTCGTGCCATATCTTACTACTTTCATTAGCATGAGTAAGCAATAAAGAATAATTAGGTTCAATGAATTCAGAAAATGTATACAATATAGACTAATGATTTACCTCACTGGTAGCAACCCTAGAGTTGGTTTGCATGTCGTATATGTCCACAAAATTTGGTGTGAATACGAATTTCTTTCTGGTGCTAGAATTTTTCATCTAATATATGGAGAGACGGTTGACGGAAAGTTTGGGAACATGCAACACGTTCTCGAAGCTTCCATTGGTGAGTTCAATCCTTCCTTTTCCGGTGACTTCGACAGAAGAGTTATCCCCCATCATAATAGGAGGACCTTTGCATGCATCCAATGAAGAATAGACTGCTTCTAAGGCAACCATGTGATGTGATGCTCATGAATCTACGATCCAAGCATCAGAAGAGGAGTTGATGACAATCAAGGCATGGCTAGAATTGCCTTTCTTGGAATTTGGATCTTCTGGCTTCTTCTTCTTTGACCCTTGGGGATGTGATCTCCAAGGTTGTGTTGCTGAAGTATTTGGGACATTAGATCTATTTTTTTTGCATGCATGCGGATTCTAAATGGAATCCTTTGTGACAATATGTGCATTTATCTCCTTTTCTTCCCTTTTCTCCTTTGGATCTGGAGGCATTAATGAAGGGTTTTCTGTACCCTTCCTTCTTCATATGTGCATGAGATTTCTGCTTATCTTTATCTTTATATTTATGATATTTGTGGCTGCAATAATGCACAGTGAGTGCATGTGCCCTTGGGCCTTTGATTGTGCCCATGTTGATGAGATTGGTTTTCTCTTGTGTCATGGATTTGATTGTTAAGTACCTATACTATATTTGCAAATATAATTCAATAATACCAAGAATAAACCATAAACCATTCACCATAACATGAACACAAGAAATAGAGAAAACCCTTGAGGTAGGGTAACACAATATATTAATCCTTATGGAAGGATAAAACTCCTCAAGAAATCCTTGATTGTACAATCACAATATACTTCACTATCCTTCATTACATTGCTTACACTTCTTTATATAGCTCTCTCTATCTCCTAGGAACCTTCTAGAGAGCCTTCTCTCATTTATTACATCCAACTACCATAGTGGGTCTTTATTAATATAGTTGACCTAGTTCATCTTACATTGAATGGCCACATTCTCATATATTAAATGAATTCCACTAATAATACATAACCACATTCCAATTGGGTACCTCCCTAGGTACCCCATATTACCTCCCTAGGTATACTACATTCCATCCCCCTTCACATGTTTCATTCTCGAAACATGAGAAGAAACAATACAATATGATTAGCTAAGCAATGTAACCAAGCAGTGCCAAGTATGACCATCCATCCATCCCAATGGAAGTCGAACATGATGTCCATCTGTTKCCTTGCCACCTTGATTTTCTCTGCATCATGTCAGGGTTGCCCTGGATTTTTTTTTTGTAGCATGAGCTCCTCCTATAGTGTTGGTAGTCCTCCATGCACCTCTTGATCGGTTTCCTTTCTAGTGCCCTKCTAGTGCATAAATTTGTTTATGAACACGCCCTTGCCTTGATGACTGTTGTATCTCTATATGATGTGGATGACAATATACAACAAATGTAGGTATCTGCTCTTTTTTCTTCAAATCTGCAACACTTTGTGCCTTTGATTCAATGACCTCTTTAGGTTCTTAATTATGTCCTTCCTGTTTTTCTTCATCTTCTTCTATAGACTCTACCTATGATTCAACTTCAGACTCAACAATAACTTCTTTACTAGCTTCCATGGGCCCATCTTTCTGACTAAGAGACACATCCTGCAATGTGATTTTCTTTTTCTTGTACCACAACTTCAAAAACTTCTTTTGCACATTAACATTAATGGTACTCACTGATTCTATCCAAGGATATCCCAAAACAATATCCACTTCATCCATATCCATAGCATAAAAATATGAATGCAAGACATATTTATCCATGGTAATCTTCAAATCTTTAAAAATTTGAACATTTTCACCTTCAACCTGTGTGCTTTGAATATTCTTTACTGGAACTTGCAATCTATTAACCAACTAAACATTAATAAAATTATGCATGCAACTATGGTTAATAGAAACAATGACATTTTCTTTATGAATACAACCATGAACCTGTAATATAGATTTCTCACATGAAAATAAACTCTTGGTTCTCTCTATATCCTTATTTTCTCCATGAGACCACTTTTCTTGTTGTTCCTGAGTTTATAATTTAAGGCTCTAAAGTATACCATCAAGGCATCCAAAAATGGTAGAGATAATTAATCGGTAAAAAGAAAAGGTTTAAAGGAAATTGAGATCACAGTTGATTCCTTAACTGTCTCTGTCTAGCTTCCCATTGTTCTTGAATGCTAATATCCCTTTCAATTGCAGCCCATGATCTTTCAAGTTCTACCCGTGTATTTGTTGTTTGTAAGATGGTATTGAATAGGTTTATCGCAATTCTTGTTTGATCTGATAGATCAGGTTCTATATTGGGCTGTCTGGTAACTGGAATACTCATGAAAGCTGAGGGTTTCTTTTTGTAAATCAAGAATATTTTCTAGGGTCACAAATTTCTGGTCCAAAATAATAAAAATAGAAATTCCAAATTATGAATTAATAGTAAAACAGAAATAAAGGCCTTTTCTAGTATCCGATTCAAATTTTAAAGGAGACGGTGGACAGAATGAAGAAAAAGGAAACATGTAGTTGTATAACAAAAATGAGGCATCAATTTAAGAAGAATCTCATTTTAAGTTAATACAAGAAAATGGATGATAATTTAGCAGAAGCATACAGTTTCAGAGTCCTAAAACGTTCCTAGGTCTTATATCCACTGAAAGATGATACAGAGGAAAAACTGCAAACGATTAGATAATCTGATTGTTTTAATTACTATAATAGAAATTACCACATGAAACACTTCAAATGAAAGTATGGAATAAAAAATAGAATGACAAAGAAACACATAACTCAGGCTTGACTAGATCTGGAATCTTCAATCTATATTGTATTAATTCAAGCAAAATGAAGTTATCTCTTTACAATCCCTCCAGAAAAAATCCCTTTCTTAGTCTTGAAAAATTACATTGATACAAAACCACCAATCTTAGGACAGTTGGTGAGTTCCTAATTCTTAGAGACTAACTATTTGTTAAAAAGTAGATCCAAAACCGTTTTCATGATCTTCTTCATTTTTCCATTTTCTGGGAAGTAAATCCCTTCCAAATAATACTTTTACTTTGCCAATGACCCTCCTTTTGATTCGATACATTTAATACATTTCTCCAGGAACTGTTTAAAATTTTGGGGGGGTTCTAGAAAATCTCTTGCCTCAAACAGATAAACCTTTCTCTGAATCCTAGAAAGGCGGTCATCCACTCCTTTATTTGTAAAATTTATTGACTACAACTTTAAGTTTGGCTCAAAAACATCTTCACAGTCATATTTGATTTCTTTTGCTATTCTTTTGCTTTCAGTTGTGTTGGTTTCCCATAGCTTGAGCATGATGTCGCCTTTGATTTTATCTGTGGCTGATACTTTCATAGTTTTGGATACCTCTTCACTTATCGAATATATAATTTCCTTTTGGAGAGAAATCCTCACTTCTTTGGCTTCTTTTTCTCTTAGGATGATATTTTCAAGGGCATTATCTACTTCTTGAAAGTAATTCTGAATAATTTCTATCTTGGAAATCAATTTCTATTTTTGAATGCACTTCCAATGACTGGGCCTAGAAAGATTTTAAGTCTATAATCTGATCTTCCATTGATATTAATCTAGCATGCAACTGTTCTGTGTGCTCCTTTTGTTGAGTAATTTGTAGTTGATTTGTTTGTATTTCCTGGCTCATTTCGTCCAAACTCGTTTTGAGTGATTGAACCTCTAACCTTTCGGCATCCCTTGTCTGCTCCAAAATTTTACTCATTTCTTCTCTAATGCTTTCCTCAACATTCTTTAATTGCTCTCACAATTGTGTTACGATTTTATCACTCTTCTTTATCCTTGTTATGATTTTTCCCATGGTAAAAAAGTCTCTTGTTGACATGGCTCCCATGGAACCTGCTACCTCTGTAGTAAAATCTTCTTCCTCCAAATGTTGTCCGTCTATCAGGACTTTATTTTTTTTAACCATGTTCCCCTCCCTATTATGCATTTCCTGTTTCAATATGGCCTTCCTTTTTCTACTGAAAAAATAATCGGAAGGAGTAATCTCATCTATGCGAATGTAAGGTCATCAAAAAGAGCTCCCATCTGTGGCAGTCCAAAAGTGGATTGTAAGGGATTTAAGGAGGCTATGTGACTCCCTAGCTCTATATATCATTTCCCTCCTACCGCCTTAGGCATGTTGACATCAACCTTTGGTGATGAAGTGGGAGTAGGCTTACCAGACTTGGGAGGTCTCCCTGACCTTTTCTCTTCTTTGGTCTTTTTGCTTCGTGGAGGCCTTTCCGCATCCTGTAGGGCCTTTTCGGTATTTTCCTTCTTTTGTGCTTCCTACTCGAAACTTGGTGGAACACTTTCCTACTCGAAACCTGGTCGAACGTTTTCTTGCTCCTGGGGGAGGGTAATTTCTTCCCCTTGAAGTACTTGGGGAAAACCACTTTGTCGATGCTTCTAAAAGGTCCGAAAGCTGACTTGCAGGTCAGACAACAGTGTCTGTACTCTTTCCAACACTTCTTTATAATATTTGGTCCCTTTGAACACGTCATCCCAAGGGGAATCCTCATGTTCATAGGCTTTCATATTGCAGTGTATCAAGTGTTTATTCACTAATTGATAAGGGTCATGCCTTTTGTACTCAATATTTACCAGTTTAATTTCTTCGAGTTCTTCTTCTTCCACCCTAGAATGTCCCAAATTTAATAATGAAAATTTCCTGATGTGCACAGGGAAGATGGGCCAAGACTTCTTTTGAGATGCCTTTAGCTCTATTCCAATACTACCTTTTATTATTTGGTGTGCCACTTCCCTACACACTAGTCTATCCGGAAGAAATTTTGGAAGCGCATGAGGGGGAATTGAGCACCCATAAACCCTGATGTAGGAGAAGCTTTCTTCAATGAACCAGTATGCTATTTTCTTGAGGTTATTTGAAACTTCTTCAGAAATGCAAGGAGGGTCACAACCGAAAAACATTTTATGCATGGGTATCACCACGAAATGGAAAATTTCATAAAATGATTTTTTTTCATTTTCTTCCCTCAACTCAGAGTGATATTCGTGAATGGGTTCAGGGCAAGTTATGTTCCAATTCCAATTCATCAGGGGAAATGGAGTCATAAAACAAATTGCGTCCATGAGGTACGCTGACATGTAGAAGGCAATTGGTTGACCTCGGGCTCTTACAACTTTGTAATCTGAAATCTCTTTGGCTAAATTATCAGATAAAATCTTGTCCTAGTTGAAACTATGCCCTTCTAATGCTTCTTCTAGAAAGGGCACTCATTCTGCGGGGAAATGATAGGGATTCTTTTTGCCAAAAATTTTTCACAGCATCATGGCTACATAAACCATGTACTCATTCAAAGAGGCTATGGCATAAATTCTATGGGTATTGGCCCTAAATTTTGATGGACATCTCCACCAACCTTTGATTAAATCAGGGTAAGTTTGGTCTGCCTCAGTGCATTCCTTTCTCTAGAATTCAGCTATAAATTCGACATTGTAAATGAAATTAGGATTGGGTGAGAGTTTGTACATAACCTGGATATGTTTAGGTCTGAATGAATCGTTAATGGATCCTTGATCATTTAAAATGATTCTCATTGGAATATCTACTTTTTATAAAGCCCAACTGAAGATGTCGTTGTACGACATGAGTCATGGGCGTGTTGCAATTTTGTGAAGATCTAATTTTTCTATGTCCCGAAGGTGATTCTCAGAATCGCTAGGGGAATTTTTCATCTCGCAGTCCAGATTTTCATAAATCTGTCTCCATGATTTAATTGAGTCAATAGCATGTGGTGTGGTATCTGATATGACATATCCCTTTGGGTTGGAAGTCTCAGTTGTATCTTCACTCTTCTTGGGTCCCTTCTTTGGTGCCATGACTCTGTATTGGAAAGAAAACTTGTCATAGAAGAGAGGTGTGAAAGCTCGACTGTATTATCCTATTTCTGATAGAAAAAGCGAGAATAAGTTTCAAAACATAGACCTCTAGTTTTCTTTCAACTCATTTTATGCTGAAAGTACTGACGCAACTGTCAAGAATTTAATACCTTTAATGCAAAGAATATCTCTGAGATACGCATTTGTGTTGTAGAAATCACAATCTATCCGTTATTAATGTGGCCATATTTCGGCAATTCTAAAATCAATATTAAAAAAACTTCTTTTGACGGATGCCAAAAAGAAAGTACTTAAGAAGTTTAATTACCATTTAATGTATTTTTAAAATGAAGTTAGTTCTCTTTAAAATTCGGTATTGAGTCACGACTTCACGCTTCAGGGTTTTGGAGACCTTTCGGTATTGAGTCGAGACTTTGCATTTCAGGGTTTCAGGGATCACGGTCACAGGAGGTATGTCACCACTAAACCTCGAATCCCGAAATCGCGATGAGATTAGATTTAAGCCTTAACTTTCGTATTGAGTCGGAACTTTGCATTTCGAGGTTTTGGGGATTGTTGTTACATGAGTTATGTCACCACTAAACTCCAAATCCTGAAATCATGATGAGATTAGATTTAAGCCTTAACTTCCGTATTGAGTCAGGACTTTGCATTTCGGGGTTTCGGGTATTACGGCTACATGAAGTATGTCACCACTAAACCCTGAATCCCGAAATCATGGTGAGATTAGTTTTAAATTAATTAATTAGGATTAAGACTGACTTTCACTTTTTTCGAGAAATTGGGAATCGAGATTTCGCGATTCAAAATGTATCGAAGAGATATTGTTCTGAGTAAACCCCGAATCCTGAAAGGTTAAAAACATGGTTAATTAACTCCTTTAGGGTTTTAAATTATTGCAATTTAAAGTACTTAACAGAACATGCGTCTAGACTTTAATAACATTTGAGCTTCTTGTCTTTAGTTATAACGAAGAAATGAAAACTTTTTGGGACTTTTGTACCGGTCTTTTGGAATGATAGTGAGGATTATACCTTATGAAAAAACGAATCCCGAAAGAGAAAAAATTTAGTTTTAAAGGTGAAAATTTTCAAGCCTAGCTTCAACATAGGCTCCAATTGGGGACCTCGTCTCCTTGAGGGATGAGGAGAATGGGCGGACTTAGTGCCTTTTATTGGATAAATGGGGTCAGTCATTTCGGTCTATGAGACATAGCTACGAAAACTACTAAGGGGATAAAGATCCCAACCTTAACTTCGGAAAATTTTCCAAACCAAAGCGTTTGACAATCTTGAGATAGGATCACATGGATTCCCTTTCTAAAACCGACCTCAGAATTGTGCAAGATAATCAAAACAATATTAGTGGTTCTACCAATTTTTATTTTATTTGATCGTATTCACATCGAGAGACTCTTAGAGTATACTGTAGAATTCCATAATCTCAGAGTGTAATATGGCCAAGAGAAGAAAAATACCAGATCTTTTTGCAAATTGTGTAAAACATCCTTGTCTGTTATGGAGACATTACTTCACTACCAATAGGCCTGTTCAGTACCCCGGTGAAGTTATCGGATTTTCCACATTGAATTTCCTTTCACCACTTCATTAATTTTAGCATTTGAATGCTAAGATTAGGGAAATCATATAATGAATTTCCTTTCGTCATCTCTTTAAATCAGATGGGGGAAATCGATAATGAATTTCCTTTCACCACCTCTTTATGTTAGATGGGGTCAATCGATAACGAATTTCCTTTCACCATCTCTTTCTATACATATTTGTTATGAAGTGGGGGAAATCAATAAGTATGTAACTTACTCAAGGAATTTTTTCTTTTTTCTTTTTGCAAAGGTCTGTCAACTTATTAAAAAGCTTTGGATTGATCTACTTTTGGCCCTCAGACACTCTAACTTTATGGAGAATCTCAGAGAAAATTTATTAACCCTTTTGCCTTTTTTTTATTTGGGACTTCACTTGAGCGAAAACGATATTTTTATTTCTGGTAGAAAAACTAAAAAGGTTAAGATTAGCCTAGACATACTTCCGGTTCAACCAAGGCTTAGGAAAAACAAAGGATTTTGCCTATATTTTCTTCGAAAGTTAGTTTGAATATTTCTGAAATTAAGATGAGACTTAAAGGGAGAAAAAAAAAATAGAGTAAGCTTGATAGTGATTGAAGTGGAAATGTGAGAGAACCTCGAAACTTGGGAGTGCTAACGAGTATTAATCATTTATTTATATAAAATTTTATTATAATTTTTTTTTAGCTTTTTCTTTTTATTCATTTTTCTTTTTTTAAGTTATATATATATATATATATATATATATATATATATATATATATATATATATATATATATATATTAACAACTTGTTCACTTGTACCTCTTAGGATATTTTTAATTCATGTTCTCTGGTCAAAGTTCATACCTTAAAATTCCATCGTACTTACAACCAGAGGATTGTTTCCTCATTACCTTTTAGGCAAGTATTTATCAGGGTTATAAAAGGTAAGTATTTATCAGGGTTATCCATGCAGATTACCCCTGTAGTGTTGGCAAATATTGAACAAGCAACAAATGCGTGTTGATGGTTGTTTTCATTGATGGCAATAGCGGAGATGGCAAGATATGAAGGATAAAACACCTTGGGGATTTGGACGTAAAAGCTCAGGAGGAATAGCATTGAAGAAAACATGCGCAGGAAGAGTTTGCAGAGAAGAAGGAAGACAACGATCCAGTGACCGTTGGATCCCATTCAAATTTGCCGAAAGGCCGATAACCGTCATATTTGCAGAATTTGTGAGGGAGATAAGTCATCGGAGATTCGGGGATCGGGACTTTGAAATGTCTAATTCACTTGACATCGAAAACCCCAAAATCGTGATATGCAATTTCGCGATTTGATCGCAGCCGTCGAGCTAGAAGTGATCTGGACCGTTGAATCTTTGCATGGAGTGCGAGTATAGTTGTGGTTGTGGAGATG
Source organism: Picea engelmannii (assembly GCA_009831015.1). Lineage (NCBI taxonomy): Eukaryota > Viridiplantae > Streptophyta > Pinopsida > Pinales > Pinaceae > Picea > Picea engelmannii. The sequence goes on from ML781508.1 coordinate 934,733, forward strand.
ACTCAGTAACCGTTAGATCCAAACGCAAGACCCGATCATCGTCGGATCAAGGATAACCTGCATGCCCTTTAAAGAACAAGGAGAAGTGGGAGTAATCATCGATGTGCAAAATCCTGATCTAATCTGAGCCGTCGAGCTAGAAGTGATCTGGACCGTTGATTCTCTGCATGGAGTATCAGGGATCGGGAATCGACACTTTGCAATGTCAAAATATCTTGACAATGAGAAACCCAAAATCATGATGTGCGATTTCGCGATTCAATCATAACCGTTGAATCCAAAATGCATCCGGACCATTGATTTTCTTCTTCAAAGAATCGGGGATCAGGATTTTATAATGTCCAATCCACTTGACATCGAAATCTCTGAAATCACAATATGCGATTTTGCGATTTGATCTCAGCCGTTAAAGAAATCATGAGATACGGACCATTGATTCTCCTCATCGGAGTTTCAGGGATCGGGATTTCATAATGCAAAGAACACAATGCAACAAAAACTCTGATTTCGTGATATGAAAAATCACGATTGAATCCAGACCGTCAGATCCACAAATAATTAGGACCGTTGATCTGACCTCTCATCGGAGTTTTGGGGATCGTGATTTGGAAGTGACAAGAACTTGCAACATTAGAAATGCTGAAATCGCGATACGCGATATCGCGACATAATCGTAGTCGTTGAGCCAAAGTTACACCTGGATCGTTGATTTGACCGATATATAGAATTTTGTGTATCCATATTTATAAGTGAAAAGAAAAATGAACATGAAGAATGTCGAAACCTGATTTAAAAGGCAAGAATAATAAAGATAAACCAACAGTGCGGATAAGAATTGATAGTGATCGGAGGGTTACCATTCTTTCTTGAAATTAACTCCTCTGTTACGAATTTGTTGAGTGAAATGGACCCGTGATTGTAAAGGTGTTAACATTTCAGTTATAGGGATAGTTGTCACTGTTCTTGCCAGAGTAGATGGGAAGTGGAATCGTCAAGGTAGGGTGTATAAAAGAAAATGAGTGACACTGTATGTGGTTGGTCGTTCTGAATGGAAAAAGCATGAAACAGTAAAAAAGGAGAAGAGGTCGAGCATGAAATTTCAAGAGATATACAGAATGGAATGAAATGTAAAAGAGAGACAAAGCAGAATGAGAGACAGAGCAGAAGAAGAAGAATAGAATGACAGAAGAATGTGATGCAGAGCTGACCTATTGAGGAAGAGAAGAATTGCAGAACAATCTATTGAAGATCATATTTACAGAACAGATTAAAAATGGTAAGAAGTGATTTATCTGCATAAGTTGTCTGTGTAGTTATTATTTAATATGCTAGGGAGGTTGGGAGGTGCTCGGGAGGACTGCTGTCCTCAGAAGTTCAAGTGGGTGCTTGAACATAGGAAGTTGTAGCTTCCATCTGGTTGCAGCCAGAGAAACTAGGGTGGCAGGGTGGTGCTAGGGAGAACAGGTGTTCTCTGTTATGCAGGTTGGAGCCTGTGTAACTGGAAGTTGGTGCTTCCATCCAGTTGGTGTTGGAACTTTCAGGAAGTTGGTGCTGGAATACTCAGGGAGTTAGTGCTTCCTTCTAGTAGGTTCTAGAGAAACCAGAGAGTTGGAGCTCTCAAACAAGTTGCAGCTTGTAAAATAGAGGTAGCAGCCTCACATTGAGTTGGTGCTCAATTGTAAATGATGTACAGAACAGAAAAAGACTGCCTATCATTTCGAAGAAAAAGAGGTTTTCTCCCTTTATGGGTTTCCTCGTGAAAATCTATCTCTGTGTGTATTTTATGTGTGACTGATGATCTTTACTTTTACTGTCCATATGATGTATGTTGTTGATGACACATGAAGAAAGATTAATAATGTTTTAAAAGGTATAAAATTGTTTAAGCTCACATACAACTGATTCACCCCCCCCCTATCAGTTGTTTTAGTATTTCCAACATGTAGTATAGTTGGTCTCTTGAGTCCAGACGTTTTTCCTATGATCTTCTTTGTATTTGCATCGTCTAAAAATCTTAGATAATTTTTTAATTTTTTTTTTTTTACAAAGGCAATGTTACTTTAAATAAAATGTGAAAACAAGCTGGTATATACAATGAAGTTTCGAAAACATATTATGGCATGTAGTGTTTAAGATATCTCCCATTTATAGGGGCGCTTAGAATATCTCCATTTAGATTTTCTAATGAAAAAGCGTTTTCTCCTTTTGAGTCTGAGACTCTATAAGGGCCGGACCAGATCGAGTCGAATTTGTCGTGTTTGCCAGCGTCTTCTCTTCTGGCTTCCCATTTTAGTACCAGATCTCCAGGCAGGAAATATCTATCCTTAGCCTTCTGATCAAACAAAGCCTTCATATTATCTTGATATCTCTACAACTTTTCGTTAACTTCGATCCTATTTTGTTGAACTTCGACCAACTGGTTTTCTTTTCTGGTAATGTCGTTAGGTTCTTCATTCGAATCTTGCAAAATTTTCATTACTGGCAGAGTAAGATTGATCGGTAAGATAACATCAGTTTCATATACTATCTGAAAAGGGGACATTCTGATTGCCCTTTTGGTACTTATCCTGTTAGCCCATAGAGCGTATTTCAAATGAATATGCCACGTCTTCTTGTTGTCAGTAAATATTTTTTTATCATAGTTGTCAAACTTTTGTTAGATGATTAAACTAAACCATTGCCCTACGGATAATAAGTTGTGGAGTGTTATAATATCATGCTGAATTTTTGAAAAAATCTTACCATAGCCATCAATTTGAACACTTGTGCATTGTCAGTGACTATTTTTCGGGGACAGACGAATCTGAATAAAATGTTTTCTTCCGTAAAGTTGATTATGTTGGCAAATATTTAACAGACAACGAATGGAAAACATTTAACAGATAGCCAATGCTTGTCATTGATGGCAAGTATAGAAGTAATGATGGCTTGAGTACAACAACGATGATCAACAGGCAAATAGAAGATAAGTCCAGGAAGATCAAATGATCGAAGGCAACGCAACATTGACAAAATGATCAAAGGCTCGAGAAGTATTTTTGATCGTTGGATCCCATCCAAAATTCTCGACAGCATGAGGGACGTCAGATCTAAATAAAGACAAGAAGAGCACACTGAAGAGGAGGATAGATCTTAGGCATTAGATCTGAGCACAGGGTCCAACCACCGTTGGATTGAGGAAAACCTGCACGATCTTTAAAAGTGCAAGGAGTAGAGGGCTCACAAATCCCAAAAGTAGGAGGACCGTCCATCTCAGGGGGTTATCTGAACCGTTGATCCGACTCCCTGTTGGAGTTTCGAGGATCGCATGTTGGAAATGTCAAATAAACAGTGCAAAAGGAATCCCGATTTCTCGATATGCAAAATCCCGACGTAATCTGAGTCGTCAAATCAATATCACATCTGAACCGTTGATCCGACTCCCTGTCATAGTTTCAAGGATCACGTGTTGGAAATTTCAAAGAAACAGTGCAACAGGAATCCTGATTTCTCGATATGCAAAATCCCAGCGTAATCTGAGCCGTCAAATCAAGATCACATCTGAAACATTGATCTGACTCCCTGTCGGAGTTTCGAGGATCACATGTTGGAAATGTCAAAGAAACAATGCAACAAGAATCTCGATTTCTCGATATGTAAAATCCCGACGTAATCTTAGCCATCAAATCAAGATCACATCTGAACCATTGATCCGACTCCCTGTCGGAGTTTCGAGGATCGCGTGTTGGAAATGTCAAAGAAACAATGCAACAGGAATCTCAATTTCTCGACATGAAAAATCTCGACGTAATCTGAGCCATCAAATCAAGATCACATATGAACCATCGATCCGACTCACGTCAGAAAACCACGTCAGCTAGGAACACGTGGTACAACCAGGTAATGACAAGTGTCAGACTGATTCAACATGCCAAGCACATGTAAGTCACGAATCAGGGTGACACGTGGCAGTTATTTAACACATGTGACGTCAGCAGATGTACACCTTGTCGGATTTTTGGGGATCAAGAGTTGGACATGTCAAAGATTATTGACATCAGGAATCTCGATATCGCGATATGTGAAATCGCGATGTAATATGAG
>ML781508.1:955001-965769 GCA_009831015.1 Picea engelmannii
TGCTAACAGTAAACCAATGCGAATTAACTGGTTGGGTTTAGCATGATCGTTATGAATCAAATCCATTTTATGATTTGGGCGTGTTGGTACAGGCTTAAAATAAAAAGCAATTTTTTCGAAGAAACAGAGTCACACCAGAAACGATACAAGTTATATTCCTGTTGTTTGAAAGTCATATGGCACAACAACCGTAACTATTATCCTCATCAAAATCATTACCAATCATAACGTATGCATCATAACGAAATCGAAACGAAATGTGATTGTGTTCAAAATTGAATATGAGAAACACTTTCTGTCTAGAATAGATACAAACGACTTCAATTGACAGAAGAGCATCCATTTTAACTCACTCAAACAAATCAAATCCATATTAAGATCAATCAAATCGATGAAAATCTAATAGAAGCTAAACTGGGAAAAACGAAATTCCATTTAATCAAAGCAAAGCTATGTATAGAATGCATACAATGTAACAGAGCCAATCAATGTTGTGAATAGAGTTGTTTAAAACTGAATTCGAATCGTTATTTAAACAAGTGATATCAAAACATACCTGTGTAACGGCGAGGCTGCTCAATTATGCCAATTTAGAATTCACGACAGTCGTAGCTGATTCCACATTTTTAAACAAAATGGAGCCTGTCATCTTTTGTTTCTTATCTGTCACTTGTAGCTTGGCCTTTTGACTGGTAAGAAGTGCAACCTGGTCCTCCAAAGATTGAATTCTTGACTAGAGTATTGGGACATCATTATAATATCGCTCTAACCACGAACTGCATTGATCACAAGGTGGCACTGTAGGTTTAGATAGAGCAGGAGAGGGTTTGGATAAATGACCGGGGGCTTCACAAGGCAACTTAATGCCTGGGTAGTTAGAGTCATCTTGTAGGAAGGGGGGTAGGTTTGACACAAAGTCATATGAGGTTTCGACACACAAACCTTGCGAATAGGGGTATTTTCTAGCCAAGAAATGCGCCACTTCGGAATCAGAGTCCTCACTCAACACAATAGGGTTTGGTTCGACAGGGGGTTTTGGCTTATTTCTTGCCATTCATGAAATCAGACGTGCATTCTTTTTCCCTTTGGAATTTGTAGTATGGTTGGCTTTGGGATTCTTGCTCATAGACTTAACAGTCTCAACGCTCTTAGACACAGTGTGGGGTAAGTCGATAGGATGGTCGGTCGAGGGTTTAGGCAGAAGGATATGGTAGGGTATTGGGGGCACAACCTTGAACTCGCTCACCACAGGTTTATCAACCTGTGCAGGGTTCGAATCCTCGAAACCATTTCGAGCCACAAAACTGCTCCAACTATCCCCGAGCAGACTCAAATGACAGACAACAATAATCTTTACCAGCCCATAATGAAAAAGGCTACTATCAGCCTGGTTTCTTTTTTACTTCTTCGACATTTTAAACATGGTTCTATGCAAATAATAGGGCATATTGAGCTACTATCCCATAAAAACCATAAGAAAATGTAGGTGGTGTAAGAACACAAACCCATACCGACCTTCGCAGGTGATAAATTGCTTGATGACCATCAATAAATCATGCCAACATTGTTTAAGCATCGTTAATGGAAAACATTTATCACAAGAGGTAATTTTACGCGACTGGAAGAGCAGTGTCCATGGGACCTCCTCGACTTTGCAATTCTTGGACCATCATTGTCTAGTGGCAGGCAAACCCATAGCAAGACCGAGAAAATGTTCATCAATTTCCAATTGAATATCGCCGACCTTGGCTCGACAGCCATCAAAGGTCATGGAAAATTGTCGAGCTACGCAGAGGTTAAAACCCTCGAATCTTTGTATAAATGGAAGCCACCCATTTTCCTCGAGGTCACTATGGGCACTGTCAAACATCAACAGGGCCTGGTTGCCATTGGGTTCAACTCGGATGACTGGGGCCATGGTGTGAGCACATGGTAAGGGTTTGGTTCGAATTCACCAACGCACAAGAGCAGAGCTATTCGGTCTAACAACAATGAATGATCAAAGGGGGAAAGCATTAATGCACGCATCCGAGGGTGGTGGAGTTATTCACCACCATGCACAATAGTTATGGTAAAGTACAACCGACAAGTTCCACATCTGTTCAAACAATCATAGCATAGCTCAAAAACCATATCGCTTGGCCAACCAAAGAATCAAATGGTGAGTGTTATGCCAACGCGCCAAATCAACTATAGTTTTTTAAAATCATTGACATTCAACGTGAAACCAACACCAAATGTTAGCCATGTGCCATTGTATAAATCAAAAGTTTTAAACCATTGTGCCAATCGATACTCATAAAATTGACAAGCCAAGAGCTATAAAAATATTAACATAAGGATCACATCATATATAAAAAAAATAAAAAAAATCATGACCCCTATGCAATTCATAGAATCAATGATTAGGCAAGTCACAAAAAGTATAAATCTATATGCTCAATGCCTCACAAACTTAATAAAATCAAGTTATGCAATCAATATAAGAATGTCCAAATAGGCATAGTTCGAAAATCCTTTCATCCACATAACGATAAACCAAAGGTAAGTGCCATAGAAAATATCGATAAAAAGATGATGACAGTTCAAATAGTGATCAAAATGTGACCTCGAAAGATGAAGTTTTCACGCTTACAGTCGTGAAAACTTAATGGAAACAAATTTGCAAGTGTTGCAAGAAATGAAAATATCGTCTATTTGAAATATGTGACGACAATTTGAAGTTCGGAAGACATAGGTATAGGCAGCTTATAGGACAATAGAAAAAATTGAATTGGCTGCCAATAGTACCCCAAGGGGTAGTGAAAGTTCTTTTTTCCTTATCATCATGGTGTACCGTGATCTGATTGTAATCTGAAAAACCATCAATCATTGACATTTTGTTAGCTTCAACTACTCTCTCTAAAATGTGGTCCATCTTAGGAAATGGATAATTGTCTTTGAGTGATGATCGGTTCAGGTTTCTAAAATCGACACACAGTCTAATTTCGCCATTTTTCTTTCTTACTGGGACTAAATTAGCCACCCGCTCGGAATATCTTAGTGGGATGATGATTTTAGCATCCAAGAGTTTTTTGACCTCCTTTTCAATTAGTGGTAGCAGAATAGGGTTTATCTGTCTGAGTTTCTGTTTAAAAGGCTTGACATCGGGTTTCAGAGGAATTTTATGTTCAATTATAGAAGTATCATAAGTTCTCAATTTGTTGTAAGACCAAGAGAAAACGTATTTATACTTTCTAAGCAACTCAACATATTTACTTTTGGTTTCTGGGGGCAGGTATTTGGAGAGTTTCACCAACCGAGGGTTTTCTTTGGTACCTATGTCACAATCCTCAACCTCTTCAGGTTGTGGTTGTAAAGTGGATCTTAAAGGGATATCATCTTGATTAAATAACCTTTCCAAGGGAATTAGTCCCTTGGGGATCTGATTATTTTTTAGAACTAGCATACGATGATTGGCGATTTTATCATGAAATTCCTGAGGGTCTTCCCCTTCCTGCATGATCCAAACAACATCATTTTGGTTTTCTTGGTTGACATTATTTTCGAAAAATTCGTCTATCGATTCTAAAAATTTACACAGTTGTTCGTCATCCTCAAAAACTTGCCAGTGTTGTATGTTATTGGGTATGGAAGGTTGATGTCTCATTTGTATATGATATTTTAGTTTGAAAGCGGTGGGAGGTGTGAAGGTTGAGGTTGTATTGGCTAACTCATCACCCTGTTGGTTTTCAGTTCTTGGAATGTAGTGGACTTTGACAGAGGAGAAGAAATTTTCGACCAAGTCCCAGATGTAATTCCTGTAAGACCTCATCCTAGGATGTTTGGCTTGGTACTGTCAGTTTACCTATTTTACAATTAGCTTGGCATCAACAAAGATTTTGAGGTTTTTTATTTTCATTCTCCTAGCGGCTTCCAACCCTAATACTAAGGCTTCATACTCGCATACGTTATTAGTGTGGTCCACATTCCACTAAAGTCTATAGGAAAAAGGGATTACAAATTGATTATCAGGGGCCACAAGGAGTGCCCCTACTCTGGCTCCAAGGTAAGATGAAGCACTGTAAAAAAACATCCTCCACACACTAGTGTTATACACATCTTGTTTATTTTTTTCTTTTTCTGTTTTTTCTTTTGTACAACTTTCATCTATACCTAAAACAATATCATCGTCAATGGATAAGATACAATTACCTAGATCCTGATCAACAATATATACAGGGTGATTATTTGGGTTTTGTGGATCACTCACTGTGAACGCTAACCTGGTCTCTCTGTACAGGCGTGTGAACTGTCCTCCAAAAACTAGGATCGTAGCATATGTCATGTCGATCTAGAGGGAGCCCCCAAGATTGGCACCCCAGGCTCTAGATAACAACATACCATATTTTGGAGGGATATCAGCGACCACTATGTCCATGAGAATGCTTTTTGCTGGTATTTGAGCCATACTTACCACCAAGTATTTAATCATGCCGATACATTTAACTTTTCTAGAATCGAAAGAATATAAATCTCCATAAGGCCTAGTAATTTCGAGACCCAATTTATCCATAATGGCTTTAGGAATTACGTTGTGGGATTCTCTAGAATCAAGCATATAGTTATGGAGTAGTTGGTCGAATAAGGTTAACGTGATATAGAAGGGAGCAATAGTGTCTTTGGCACCTTCTAAATGAGGGTCAAAAACTATGTTCAGCTTGTCGTCTTCTAAGTTAATGACGTCGGCTTGGCTTTCATCTTCCGAAAAGATAATCGAATTGGCAATTTGTTTTCTGTACGTTGGATTTTTTTTCAGCTCGACAAGAGGTATGGGGATCTTGATTTTATTGATTTCTTTTTCTAGATTGAAATTTCCCACAATTTTGTCATTCTTGACGTTTTGGGCTTCGACTCCCTTCTTATCAGCCTTCTTTTGTGGTGAAGGTTTTGTTTCGGTTGCAGGAACTTTCTCTTTCGGTGTTTTGACTATGAGTGTTTTAGCTACCTTAGTCTTGGTAGGCTATGTGTCCGTTTGGTCAGATTTTACAATCTGTTTTTCAACATATTTTGAAACTATCTCATCTACCTCACTCCTCGGCAAGATCTGCTTCGTTTGGGTGATTGTAACACTCCTGTTTTTAGGCCTTAGATTGTACTTATGTTTAAGCTCTGCCATTATGCCATCATCAATATCCTAGTAGGTCAAATCTTCAGAGGTACTATCGTTTAGGTCATTTTCCAATATATTTTCTTTATTTAGGAATTTTTCATAATCTTGTCTCAATAAATAGGGTTGTGGCTCGTCATCACCCAAATTGTTTATATCTTCCTCTAATTCCTCAAAATATTCTAAATATTCCTCTCTAATGAAGTTTTCACTCTTGAAGGGGGTTGGGATTTTCTGATCTTCATTCTTAATCTGTCTTTGTGGGATTTGAGGGTTGGGATTCCTTCTGAAATCCTTTCTGGGAAAATGGTCATTTTTAATCTTCTCTAATTCCATTTTCGAAATCTTATTAGACAGTTCTTTAATTATCCTAGCCATGTTGTCCATTTTGTCTCCCGAAGATCTTCCTGACACTGTAGATCCTCCTTGTCTCCGTATCTTCTAGTTTCTTTGTTCCCAACCTCCATTTTGGATTTTAGCTTTCCTGAAGCCATCATGTTGGATTCAATTTCTAGGGAATCATCTTGCATCTTGGTGAGGTCTATTGATCTCCTTTCTCTCAATAGTAAGGTGAAATTGGGGTCAAAATCTCCAGCGAAAGTTACTTTCGCTGCAGGTTGAGAAGGTTTGACCTCGATGGGAATTTTATTGTACAATTTATTAAACCTTTGGGTGAATTCAAGAACTGATTCCGAATTTTTCTTTCTAAGAGCCCCGAACTCCATCAGATAATAGAGGTGATCTTTTATTTCCCCCCATTGCCTGATGAGAGCACTTTCTAGTTCATCATATGACCTTAAAGATCCCGCTGCTAAACCTCAGAACCAGGTTATGACCTACCCTTCGAAATTTTGTACTAAAATTCTAGAGTAGACATCTTCATGTTCGAGTCCTAGGATATTAGTGAACTGGTCAAAATAATTGATGTGCTCTTGTGCAGTTAAATCGCCTTAGCAAAAATTCCAGGGAGCAGTACTTGGCCTCCTATAGCACCACCTACAACACCACCTCTAGACCCGCACCTCCGTGTGCAGCCATTAATAAATTTGAGATTGAAACTGAGGTTGTACTTGAATGTGACAAAAGGTTTGTGGGGAACTGATCGTCAAGGCATAGGAAACTAGAAAAAGAAGGCCCAAGATGAAGAGAAATTGTTTCTCCAGGCTTGTAAGATGAATATATCAGAGAATTGACAGGGGTTAAATTAGGATACATAGGACATTCGTCGAAGCATTCGGTAAAAGTTGTGTGGACTTCAGGAAAAGAGCATGTATCGATCGACAGGGGGAGGGAGAGGGATCTCTCAAGTGTTCCTCTGACTTTCAACCCTGAATAATTTGGTTGACAGATGACATGTGTCGGTGAAAGAATTTGTCTAAGCGATCTTCTTGATTTTAAAATCTTTTCCGGATCAGAAACCGACGAAGTCTACTTGTTGTCTGGGTTCTTTTTGGTGTTCTTTCGGCTAGAAGCCAGTTTAAAAAAAATTTGAGTCACCAAGTGAAATATAGAAGTAGCCTTAGAAGGTTTTTCGATCTTTGTTCACTATCAAAGAAAGAAAGTGTCAATGTTGTTCTTCCCAGGGAAAAAATTTGTTTCTTCGATCCCCAACAATGGTGCCAAAAAGATGTTGTTCCTGAGTTTATACTTTAAGTCTCTAAAGTATATCGTCAAGGAATCCAAAAAGTGTAGAGATAATTAATCGGTAAAAAGAAAAAGTTTAAAGGAAACTGAGATCACGGTTGATTCCTTAACTGTCTCTGTCTAGCTTCCCATTGTTCTTGAATGCTAATATTCCTTTCAATTTCAGCCCATGATCTTTCTACCCGTGTATTTGCTATTTGTAAGATGTTATTGAATAGGTTTACCGCAATGCTTGTTTGATATGATATACTAGGTTCTATATTGGGTTGTTTGGTAACTAGAACAGTCATGAAAGATGAGGGTTTACTTTTTGTAAATCAAGAATATTTTCGAGGGTCGCAAATTTCTGGTTCAAAATTATAAAAATAAAACTTCCAAATTATGAATTAATAGTAAAATAGAAATAAAGGCCTTTTCTAGTATCTGATTCAAATTTTAAAGGAGACAGTGGACAGAATGAAGAAAAAGGAAACATGTAGTTGTATAACAAAAATGAGGCATCAATTTAAGAAGAATCTCATTTTAAGTTAATACAAGAAAATGGATGATAATTTAGCAAAAGCATACAGTTTCAGAGTCCTAAAACATTCATAGGTCTTATATCCACTGAAAGCTGATACAGAGGAAAATCTACAAACAATTAGATAATCTGATTTTTTTAATTACTATAATAGAAATTACCACATGAAACACTTCAAACGAAAGTATGGAATAAAAAATAGAATGACAGAGAAACACATAATTCAGGCTTGACCAGATCTGGAATCTTCAATCTATATTGTATTAATTCAGGCAAAACAAAGTTATCTCTTTACAATCCCTCTAGAAAAAAGCCCTTTCTTAGTCTTGAAAAATTACATTTATAGAAAACCACCAATATTAGGACGGTTGGTGAGTTCCTAATTCTTAGAGACTAACTATTTGTTAAAAAGTAGAGCCAAAACCATTTTCATGATCTTCTTCATTTTTCCATTTTCTGGGAAGTAAATCCCTTCCAAATAATACTTTTACTTTGCCGATGACCCTCCTTCTTTTGATTCGATACATTTAATACATTTCTCCAAGAACTGTGTAAAATTTCTGGGGGGTTCTGGAAAATCTCTTGCCTCAAATAGATAAACCTTTCTCTGAATCTTAGAAAGATGGTCACCCACTCCTTTATCTATAAACTTTATTGACTGCAGCTTTAAGTTTGGCTCAACTAACAATTTGTCCACTAGGGTGACATCGATTTTTCTTAGTTGTGAAATTTCCATTTGGATTTCACTCAAATTTTCTCTAAAATTTAATTGATGTCTTACAATATTGATCTGTCCCAAAAGTCATCTACACTAGCCTTTTCCAATATTTAATGACCCTTTGTCTAGAAGATCAAAAACTTCTTCACTGTCATCTCTGATTTCTTTGGCTATTCTTTTTCTTTCAGTTATGTTGGTTTCTTATAGCTTGAGCATGATGTCGCCTTTGATTTGCTCTGTGGCTGATACTTTCATATTTTTGAATACCTCTTCACCTATCGAATATATAATTACCTTATGGAGAGTAATCCTCACTACTTTGGCTTCTTTTTCTCTTAGGATGATATTTTCAAAGGCGTTATCTACTTCCTGAAAGTAATTATGAATAATTTCTATCTTGGAAATCAATTTATGCTATTCAAATTCTATTTTTGAATGCACTTCCAGTGACTGGGCCTGGAAATCTTTTAAGTATATAATATGATCTTCCATTGATATTAATCTAGCCTGCAACTTTTCTGTGTGTTCCTTTTGCTGAGTAATCTGTAGCTGATTTGTTTGTATTTCCCGGCTCATTTCGTCGAAACTCGTTTTGAGTGATTGAACCTCTAACCTTTCGGCAACCCTTGTCTGCTCCAAACATTTACTCATTTCTTCTCTAATGCTTTCCTTAGCATTCTTTAATTGCTCTCACAATTGTGCTATGATTTTATCACTCTTCTTTATCCTTGTTATGATTTTTCCCATGGTAAAAAAGTTTGTTGTTGCCATGGCTCCCATGGAACCTACTACCTTTGTAGCGAAATATTCTTCCTCCAAATGTTGTCCATCTATCAGGGATTTATTTTTTTTAACCATGTTCCCCTCCCTATTATGCATCTCCTGTTTCAGGATGACCTTCCTTTTTATACTGAAAAAATAATTGGAAGGAGGAATCTCATCTATGGGAATGGAGGTAAGGTCATCAACAAAAAGAGATCTCATTTGTGGCAGTCCAAAAGTGGACTATAAGAGAGTTAAGGAGGCTATGGGAGTCCCTAGCTCCATAGATCCTTTCCCTCCTGCCACCTTAGGTGTTTTGACATCAACCTTTGGTGATGAAGTGGGAGTAGGCTTACCAGACTTGGGAGGTCTCCCTGACCTTTTCTCTGCTTTGTCTTTTTTCTTGGTGGAGGCCTTTCCGCATCCTGTAGGGCCTTTTTGGGATTTTCCTTCTTTTGTGCTTCCTGCTCAAAACCTGGTGGAACGCTTTCCTGCCCGAAACCTAGTGGAAACTTTTCTTTCTCCTGGGGGAGGGTAATTTCTTCCCCTTGAAGTTCTTGGGGCAAACCACTCCGTCGATGCTTTTGAAAGATCTGAAATCTGACTTGTAGGTCAGACGACAGTGTCTATACTCTTTCCAACACTTCTTTATAAGATTTGGTCCCTTTGAACACATCATCCCAAGGGGAATCCTCATGTTCATAGGCTTTCATATTGCAGTGTATCAAGTGTTTATTCACTAATTGATAAGGGTCATGCTTTTTGTACTCAATATTTACTAGTTTAATTTCTTCGAGTGCTTCTGCTTCCACCCTAGAATGTCCCAAATTTAATAATGAAAATTTCTCGATGTGCACAGGGAAGATGGGCCAAGACTTATTTTGAGCTTCCTTTAGTTCTATTCCAATACTACCTTTTATTATTTGGTGTGCCACTTCCCTACACACTAGTCTATCCAGAAGAAATTTTGGAAACGCATGAGGGGGAATTGAGCACCCATAAACCCTGATGTAGGAGAAGCTTTCTTCAATGAACCAGTCTGCTATTTGCTTGAGGTTATTTGAAACTACTTCAGAAATGTGAGGAGGGTCACAGCCGAAAAACATTTTATGCATGGGTATCACCACGAAATGGAAAATTTTGTAAAATGAATTTTTTGCATTTTCTTCCCACAGCTCAGAGTGATATTCGTGAATGGTTCAAGGAAAGTTATGGTCCAATTCCAATTCATCAGGGGAAATGGAATCATAAAACAAATTGCATCCATGAGGTACATTGACATGTAAAAGGCCACTGGTTGACCTCAGGCTCTTGCAGCTCTGTAATCCGCAATCTCTTTGGCTAAATTATCAGATAAAATCTTGTCCTAGTTGCAACCATACCCTTCTAATGCTTCTTCTAGAAAGGGCACCCATTTTGCGGGGAAATGATAGGGATTATTTTTTCCAAAAAGTCTACACAACATCATGGCTACATAAACCATGTACTCATTCAAAGAGGCTGTGGCATAAATTCCGTGGGTATCGGCCCTAAATTTTGATGGACCTCTCCACCAACCTTTTATTAAATCAGTGTAAGTTTGGTCTGCCTTAGTGCATTCCTTTCTCGGGAATTCAGCTATAAATTTGACATTGTAAATGAAATTAGGATTGGGTGAGAGTTTGTATATAACCTGGATATGTTCAGGTCCGAATGAGCCGATAATGGCTCCTTGATCATTTAAAATTCTTCTCGTCGAATATCAACTTTTTCCAAAGCCCAACTGACCATTTCGTTGTACGGCATGAGCCATGGGTGTGTTGCAATTTTTTGATGCTCTGATTCTGCTATGTCCCGAAGGTGATTCTCAGAATCGCTAGGGGAATTTTTCATCTCATAGTCTAGATTTTCATAAATCTGTCTCCATGATTTAATTGAGTCGATAGCATGTGGTGTGGTGTCTTATATGACATCTCCCTCTGGGCTGGAAGTCTCA
>ML781508.1:970800-984246 GCA_009831015.1 Picea engelmannii
TCATCAAATAAAATATGAAAGTGGTTGTCATCCCAGAAATGACAACTATCCATATACCAATCATCACAATCTGCCTCAAAATCATACCAAGCATATATTTCTTGATTATATTCATCCCTGAGGCCCTCCATAAGAAATCTTTCTTGCATGTTATTCAATGAATCTTGAATACTATGAAAACTATCATTGAGGCCATATGTGAGGCTGGTTGTGAGGGTATGTGTGAGGCTGTTTGTGAGGCCATGTGCAAATGCATCCAATCTGTTAAGAACCAATTAATAAAGTGCTCTGATACCAATTATTAAGAACCTGAATAGATATACAAATATAATCACCACAAATGCTGAATACACAATAGATCCACAAATCAATATAGAAGAAATCACACTTTATTATTACCAAACCCTTGAGGTAGGGAAACACCATACAATGGATCCTATTATGGAAGGGATCCTCTCCTGTTCACTTGCCTCTTCGAGGGGGCATCTTCATATTGAGCTACCGCTCCACAATACAATACTTCTCTTCATGTCTCATTATATTGCTTGAACCCCTTTATATAGTGCTACCATCACCTAAGAACATTCTAGAGGAGGAATCTTCTAGAAGTAGAACCTTCTAAGAAGTCCTCTTACATTTATTATATCTAACTACCATAGTGGGCCTTATTTAATAATATAGTGGACCTAGTCCACGTAACATTGAATGACCTCCAATGTTATCATTATGGGCCCTCTGGGCCCCCCCACTACCTCTCTAGCTACCTTACAGGGTGACTCAATATCGTAAATGAATCCCATAGGCTATAGTAAACAAGGAAAAGGGGAGTCAAGGAGGTGTCACTAGGTAAAAAGATTTTCAAACCCTAAAAGTGACATTAAATAAAATAAAAAATTATATTTAAATGGAATTGGAGGGAAAATAAAGTGAATATTTGATTTGGTCAAAATGGGGGAAAGATCTAGAAGGTCCAAAGGAAGGATAAATAGAGGAGAAATCCTTCCCCTTGGCATTATGATTTGATATCTTATTGAGTGTTTTTCTAGTCAGGGTTTTTTGTTGGGGTTTTGGGAAAAACCCTTCCATTGTAGGTTATTTTCGGTTGTGCAATATCCACCCTAGCTAGACAAGAGGGGGATTCATCTAGGATCCTCATTTGAGTTCATTGTGGTGCTTGATTTCATTCCAGAGAGGAATTGAAGGCATATCCAATTCCGCCTGAGGTTTGCGACATTTTTCCATAGGAGATTGATCATCAGGTCTATAGGTGTCAGAAGGGTTTCATGCACCTTGGAAAGGAGGTGTCCCCGTAGGTTGAGAAAGGGTCATCCCACGAGGCCCCACTAGACACTCTGTAGGCATCCCATGAGGTCCCCTGTGAATTGGGTTTTTGCAACAGCTCACCAGATCGGGTCTGGGAAGATATATGAATGAATTGGAGGATTGCCCATAGAGAAAACGTGACTAGAGAAGAGAAATGGAGGGCTCGGGGGGCCTTGTGCTCCATATATTGGCATCAATCCAGGTTTCATTGTGTTTTTTTTAAGTAGATTGTGATGCTTCTTGGAAGCTATTAGTTTGTGTTCTTAGTAGTATTCTACATATGTTATTAAAACCCTTAATTATCATTGTACTGATTTTGGGAGTTTCCATCCATAATAAGATGCCATGGTTATCTACTTTACTCTATGTGCAATGGGTATATGATCTATGTTTAAGCTATTATTTGGAACTTCCAGTAGCACTAATACAAATTGTTTGATAAAATCACATAAAGAAGAAGAATAATTTTTGCAGTACACATAAATTCCCCATCTATCCTAGTTGGGAACATTACATATATCCTATGCAATTTTCAAATTTTACTCAGTTAAAAGATTTCACATTTCAAAGAAGTGACAATAATAAATTGCTCTACAGTGATGAAATGAACTTTAATAGTCCTATATCTAAAATTTGGTATGTGATATAAAGTCCAAGTCAGATGTTGATTTCTTTTAGAATTAAAGAAGAGGGGAAACTCAGAGCATATTTGGCCTATTTGGAAATCTCATCATCATATGTTTTTATTGACTATTCAACTGCAAACACATCCCCTTCTACCATTTTTGTCACTTGTGAATATGCTTCTTCTAAAAAATCAACATGTATCAAAAAAATATAAATGGTTGTAGTTCACACAAATGCAGTACAAGAGAAATCTCCATTTCATTGCACCCAAGAGCCAAATTAGAAGAGTCTCTAAGATATGCCAATACGACAGCTAAAGAAATGGACTCTTTTAAGAAAATGGGTAAAATTTTAGGAGAGTTAGTTATAAGAAAGATATAAGCATCTTATGTATAAATGCACCAGAGGGATGCTAAAAATCCTGCAATAGAAAAACATACAAGATACTCTAGTACTCGTTCCTCGAGTAAAGTGTCACAAGTAAAACATAAAGGAAATTTATTTTGTGTCCCGAAGCAAGCTACAAATTGGAATTATCATATATGCCTAATTTGAAGTTTCATGGAGAGAGGTTATTTATGGCAAAGTAGAGCTCTGAAATCTAGAGAGATGAAGAAGTATCCTTGTACAAAGACATGTTGTGGGAAGGTTTTGAAATGTCTGACTAGTGAAACAATTGGATGATGTGCATTGTAAATATTTATCCCCATACCACAACTATTCCTCCTTTGTTTGCATGTCTTTAGCACTAGAATTGAGTGATTTGTTGTTTGGAATCATTGGCATGCGAGTTTAACAACTTATTTATCAACATCTTTCCCTACTCAAAATACAATTTTTTATGTCACTAATAGGTGCTCTATAAGAAATTATTTATATATATATATATATAAATTCTAATCAATATTAATATTGTTAACAAGTTTAGGTATCATGTTTTTTTTGGGTCTTCCTATTGGTATGATAGCATCCTTCCTCACATCAATTCTAATATTGTCAACAAGTTCCAGTGTTATGATTTTTTGGTCTTCTTTTCCTTATGGTTGTTATCAACACGATTCATATAATAATTGCAAAACATTTCATCCTTTCTCACTTCAATACTAATGTCATCAAGAAGCTTAGGTGTCATGCTTGTTAGGCTCTCTTTTCCTTGTGGTTGTTATCAACATGATACTTATAATAATTGAAAAAATTACTTTAAAATGGCATATCCTTATGTTAGTATTACATTTTTCTATTAATACTTTTCTTCTAATTTTGTGTGAGTTTGTGTGTGCACATGTATTAGATTTATGTGTTATGGATACACCCACATACAAACCATAATGGGGGTTTATATGACATTACCTCACTAAAATATTTGTTCATATATAAGCTAATTTTCGGTTTATAGTCCTTGGGTTAGTGTGTAACATTCTCCTATATTGTGTACTAACATATTCGACAATTTTAATTGCTACCACTGAAAGGCATTATGAAAATTTTGAGGTGTAACATGAGTCTTAAAAAAAGAAGTACTATCAAAATCAACTTTAAAAGAACTGATCACATTCTATAGGATGACATCATCCCCTATAATTAAATTGAAATTACTTAATTAAAAATACTTATTTGTCACATTTTAAATAGTGAATAACTTCACATAGTTAACTATGATAATGTTGTAAGTAAAGTACTCATAATTTTAAATATAATATAAATGTACTATGATAGTGTTGTAAGTAAATTACTCATAATTTTAAATATAATATAAATGTACTGTTAAATAAAATAAAATATAATATAAATGTACTGTTAAATAAAATACTCTTATAATACTTATGAAGTAACATATTTTAATATATATATATATATATATATAAAGTAAGTAACCATGTCAAATCTCCTATGTACTACGTTCTTTTTGTCTTTACATAAGCATACTTTAATAAAACATGTTTCACTCTAAACATAACGTACTTAATATATTAATAACATACTTTAATATTTTAGGGAAATCTATTAATGACATGTACTTCATTATACAATAAACTAACATATATATCTTAAAGTGGATACCTAAAGAACGTAGGTGAATAAGATATTCTTAATATGGAATATGTATTAGTGAGTATTTCTTATTCAAAATTCAAAAATGAATATGTGGGTTCATGTGGATTATATTATAAAAAAATCAAACTAATAAATATTTCATTTTTCTTTACTCTACGTACTATATTTATTATTTATTATATCATATTTATTATTTATTATATCATATTTAAAAGTAATTTTATTTTTATTCATATAAATATAGATTTTTTTAATTAATTTTATTTTTAAATATTTTTTCAATTTAATTTAACTACAATTACATAGTTACATTGATTGTAGTGGAAGAGGTGAGTTGTAAATATATATTCCTAACAAAATGATTAACTCATAATTTATTATTATATCTTTTAGAAGACCCATTTTAGATCTCAAAATACCTTAACCATATAGAGGTTATGTTGGAATATATAATTCATACTTATCTAATATACTTGCTAATGTATTGAGAGGTAGAGTTAATCTCTACGTGAGTTGTGTGATCCTATTATTAAGAGGTTGTTAGAGAGTTGGGTTTGTGAGATCCTTATTTGGTGTGTGGTTGAGATATTCTCTCAACCTCTCTAGTTATCTTTAGAATAAGTTAGATCTGATAACAACCTGTACACTCTATATAATAGAGTCCATTGTATTGATATAGTAAGCAATTGAATATTTGTTTATATCACTCTACTCTCCCATTTTATCATGGTATCAGAGCGTCAGCGCTGGGCGTGACTCCCTCACGGGAGTGCCTAGAAATATGCGGAGAGTAGAGTAGATAATATCTGAGAGCTTAACATCGTGACCTACCAGTTGTTGCAGCGCTGCCTCAAACCCTGGTTTCTGGAATCGTTGTTTTGTCCGGCGACGTGAGAACGACATAGGCTTATAATAGGGCAAGAGGCTTATCAAAGAAGCTTTTGATGCCACTTCTTGAAGGGATTAGCTCCTCTGGAAGTGGGATAAACGCTAGCAAGATTCCAGCAAGACCGTGAAGTTGTTGAGACCATCGTATATATTGTGCAGAGTCTTCTCAAGATCCACAGCAGTTGCCACGGGATCGATGAGGAGGAGAATTCCACATGGACTTGTGTTGATTCCAAGAATTCCCTGAGTCGTTTCCTCATTTGAACCTTGAACTGAATAGGGAGCAAGTATTGGCACTATCGAATTGGTAGAGCAGAAGGATGGTTTTTTGAAGATGGATCCATGATCAGAAGAGAATCCGTCAGAGTACCACTACCCATCTCGCCAAAGAGGTTTCTCTGAAATTAAGATGATTCATGCTTGTGGATATCGATTTGGTCGGTCCCCAATTCTACCATGAGAGGATTCAAGATTATTCTGTCCATGAGAACCTCCCAGTGTTCCAGGGGACAACATGGGTGCCTTGATTACCAGGCCAGATCATTCAAGGGCCAATCCCGATAATACTTTCCCATGGAGCATTTGGATGACCTCCCCGCTTCCTCATTAGAGTCTCAACTGAATGATGCAACATTGTTAAAGAAAACAGAGCATTGGATGCGGCTTCTTCAAAATTTCCTGTCAGAGCCATGAAGTGAATTTCCTCCCCTCCCATCATCTCTAGGCAAGCAGTTTTATTAGATGCGATGGTTTTTTATCAGCCAGGAATCCATCTTTTCTCTGCAGATTTATGAGAAAAGGCTTCATTTATTAAACTATCATTCTGTTTTCAAATATTCCTCTCGGAAAACCCCGATATTATCTCTTTGCCGAAAATCCCTCGTTCATCATTAGTTGTGCAAACTAGGTTCCAACTGTTCTTGCATCTTCTCCAAAGTTTGAAGCTAATGCCAGTATTATCTCAAGATGGAATCTTCTGGGATGGTGCCTGGAAGCTATTGGAATATCACAGGTCGTGGGGAATATCGCAATGGCCGGCATGGATCCCAACAACAGGTGTTCACGACCATGATG
The DNA here is from genome assembly GCA_009831015.1 of Picea engelmannii. NCBI lineage: Eukaryota > Viridiplantae > Streptophyta > Pinopsida > Pinales > Pinaceae > Picea > Picea engelmannii. The sequence continues at coordinate 976,768 of ML781508.1, forward strand.
ATGTAGTTACCCTAGCCTGGTTCGCTGGTCACCTAGGGAACTCGCCCCTTTGACTGATCGGTTTGAGAACTAACAGAAAGGGCCTATTTTAATGCATACAATGATAAGAAGCATGGAGGTGGTATAGCGAAATGAAGTGAGGTATACGTGCCCATTTCGTCGGACTCACAGAGCGTTGATTGTGAGAAGTGTGATTGAGTTATGATATTTTTTGGTTTGAAGGTGTGTATAGTTATGTTATTTGTGAGACATGTAATTGAAAGCAAGACTAGGATATTTTGATGTAGTGGTCCTAGAAAATTCTATGTACCTGAGCCATTGTATACCCCGTAATGTGAAAAGTTCGTGGTAATCTAGAAACCACTATGTAAAGCATGGTTACAGGTAATCTGAGAAAACCTAATGCATGGTTGAGGGTAATCCAAGAAAACCCAGAGCATGGTTATAGGTAATCCGAGAAAATCTGGTGCATGGTTGAGGGTAATCCAAGAAAACCCAGAGCGTGGTTATGGGTAAGCTGAAATAAAACCCAGGTTGATGATGATGTGATGAAGGGGGAGCTATGAGGAAGAATGGTTGAATGAACCATGTAGCTGAAAAGGATTCCTATAGAACTGGCGGTTACAGTGGCTGATGACCCATGTATTCTGGTAGATGGATTTCTCTTTATATGGACGTCAATAATCAGATGCAGGTACAAGAGGAAGCACACGAAGATATGACCACGTAGATATTTAGATAAGTAGTCATTAAGGGAGAGTGTTGGAATATATAATTCCTACTTATCTAATATACTTGCTAATGTATTGAGAGGTAGAGTTAATCTCTACGTGAGTTGTGTGATCCTTTTATTAAGAGGTTGTTAGAGAGTTGGGTTTGTGAGATCCTTGTTTGGTGTGTGGTTGAGATATTCTCTCAACCTCTCTAGTTATCTTTAGAATAAGTTAGATCTGATAACAACCTGTACACTCTATATAATAGAGTCCATTATATTGATATAGTAAGCAATTGAATATTTGTTTATATCACTCTACTCTCCCATTTTATCAGGTTCATGCCTCTCCCTTATAGGGGTTGCATACCTACACTCAGTTATGTAGAGCTAAGAAAATTTAGAAAAAAATCATTGTTATATAAATTCCATAGTGGTTACTTTATGAATGCATAACGGTCCCCTCTAAAATTTCAAAAAGTTTTTTCTTGTTGCATTGTGATGTGGAGAGGATGAAAGGTCTTTCTACAAGGTCTAGATCTTTGTCAATAGATGTTCACTTTCAATTCGTCATTGTTTTTTATGTACATTTATTTAGTTTTTTACATTTATAATTTAAATATCAACTTAAGTGTTATAATGAAAAAACTGGGAGACAAATATACAATGTTTTCAATTTATAATGAAAACATTGGAAAATGAAAAATTAGTTTCTTACATTTATAATATTTTTTAATATCAACTTAAGTGTTATAATGAAAAAACTGGGAGACAAATATACAATGTTTTCTTGGTGCAAAGATGAATTTATAATGAAAACATCGGAAGACGAAAAAAATAGTGGTCTCTTGGTGCAAGGTTGAATTTTTCCATTAATACGTTATAGAAGCATAAATCTATGAAACTATAAGAGTGTTATGCCAATAACTGCCAATTACACTAAAGCCAAAAAGTACTTTGTCCATATAGGCTAGAACAAGAAGAAAAAGAAGAAAACGGTGAATTTTCCTACCAACTTTTCAACGAGCATTCTCAATGTATCCTATCCTATCCCTTGCGTTGTCATAGAGACATAGCTTAGTACATGCAAGAATGCATATATGTTGTGCAAAAAATCTACCAACGAGCAATCTCAATGTATCCTATCCCTTGCGTTGTCATAAAGACATAGTTTAAAACGTGCAAGCATATATGTTGTGCAACAAATTCACCAACTTATAAATATATTGATCATAATTTCCTAAAAAAATTTAGGAAAAAAGGCTATCATAATTTGGTTAAAAAATTTAGGAAAAAATGCTATCATAATTTGGTTAGAAAATTTAAACAAAGGGGTTGATTATGGGTTATGAATTTATGTAATGTCGAGTGATAATTTTTTATCATTTTCCATCTCCGAGATGTTGTACTCATACTATAAAAGTACACTAATCAATTCTTTGTTAACATGGTTAATTTAGTATTTACAGGTTTTCTCACTTTTTTTCATAATTTTGTATAGGCATAGTCTGAATGTTCTATTTTTTGGTCTTTTTTTGGCAACCATCAATGGAATTTGGTTATACAATTCTTGATAAAATTGTAATTTTTTCGTTATTTAAATTTCTTATTTGAATGTATAAATGGATTCAACGTCCTGAAAAACCCCTAGAACTTTCAAATTCTATAGTCCCAACAACTCAAATCTGCAATTTCAACCATTTCTGGCTAGATTTCTAACAAAATTGGTCGAAAAACATGCCTAGAAAAAGGCCAAAAGGTAGAATGTTTAGACTAGGTATTTTGTATAGCATGTTGTTTTATAACATGTCATTTCCGTTTAGTATTCATACTATTTCATTTGAAAATTCAATTTAGGAGATATGCTATTCACATGTTGGTTGTAATGTGTCAAATCATACATGCTTGAGAAGCTTTTTCTTCTTTTTCCAATTCTCTTTGTGAAGAAACTATATATTCCATCCATTTACAATACAAGAGTTTGAGGTATTTTTTTCATATGATATGGAAATATTTTTCTAAGTTAAAGCATAGTTTTACTATTTATATATATTTGTAGACTTGAAAATTATGGATTGACATATCAATAGATGGAATGAGTATGTAGTTTACTATCTTTAAGGATTCCTTTATTTATTAATATTTTGTAATTTAGGTAATTGTAGTATACCTGGGGTAATATGGGGTACCTAGGGAGTTACTCAATGGGAGTAATAATAGAAAAATGACCACATCCATGTAATAGTGTGAACACAATAAATGTGAGAAGGTTTACTAGAAGGTTCCAACAACTAGAATGTTCCTAAGAGGTAGATATCATTACATAAAGAAGTGAAAGAAATGCAATGAAGCATAGTGAAGAATATTGTGAATGTATCAAGCATTGCTTGAGGAGTGTTATCCTTTTGTAAGGATTAATATGTCGTGTTACCCTAGATCAAGGGTTTTCTCTACAAATTCTCCCGTGTTTATTATTTTATGTGAGTGATTTGGTTCTCTCTTATATTTCTATATCCGAGGGAATTAACATTTGGTATTAGAGCTCTTTCTTTAGTCAACGAAGGAGGTTTTTTTTTTCTTTTTGCATATTTTTCAAAAGAAAAAAGGGAGAACACACTTCATATTAAATTATGAAACGTTCTAAGACAAATTGGTAGAAATCAATTCGATATTTGAGTTCTTCTTGGAAAAATACCTAATTTCAAAAAATAAATCATATGAAATGAAGTATGGAAAGTGAAGTTATTGACATTTTAAAATAAAAAATTATCATGATTTTATGCGGATGACTGTGCGATTTATAGACCAAATATATTTTTCTAGAGTACTCATATTTCAATGAAACTAACACCATTAGATGCATATTGACTATGGAATTTCATAATTGTGGTCATAATAGCCAATCAAATAAGTATAAAAATGGTAGCCTCAAGGAGCTCCATTGAAAAGTAAGTGATTTTTTTTACAAACACTAGTCCTATTTTTGGGTTATAGCAAGCAAGATGCATTTTACTAGTGTCAGTTGAATTATATCATAAAAAATTTGTTATATTTTATCATCAATCTGAGTTTGTAATCTTATGAATTGATAGGCACAATATATACAGAGCTAAGTATTAAAGTCTACAAGAAACTAATTCTTAAAACCACACAATATCAATAAAATTGCAACTCAAACCAATTAAATTCACACTACTGGATAACATTATCACTTCTACAAGAATTAAATTGCATATGGAAGATACAAGAAACCAATGCTAGAAATAAACACAATACATAAAGGAAAATGTATTTGAGGCATGGTTATGAGAGGAAGGGATCCTTTCCTTCTCTCAAAATCACGCCTTGACACACTTACAAAATCAAATGATTATCTATCAGAATGCATAAGAAGCAATCTTTATTTCAAAATGAAAAGGAGTACATCATAAATTAAGTATCATCTATATCCTTCTGTATTTATTTGCTAACCCCATATTATATCAATTCATTATATATTCATACACAGGAGGGTATGGACATATCATAATCAACCCTCTTTTCTTCATAATCAAATCTCACATAAAATACATTTTTGGTAAATTTGGAAACCGACCACAACAATAAATATGGAAGAATCCTCCTTAGAAAACTTCCCAAATCTCCTTTATCATGCATTTTCTAGAAAATATACTCCTAATCCACCTAATTGGGCATGTTTTGGGAAAACCCCATGTTGCAAAATCATGTGATTCATCTTCATCTATTCACAAACGACCCCGCATAACTGCCACTGGAAATCTGGCATAATTTTGAAGATTGCAAGTATCATAAGCATCGAAGTTATTGTAGGATCCTATTATGTTGTTATAGAACAAATTTTGGTTATTTCATCAAATAAAAACAATTCAAATATATTTCATCCATCAAAATAAAGTAAATGCAACATTAGGCTAGAGTTTGTACCTCTTGAATGAAAATAACACTTTAATGACAAAATGGTAAGTATGGGATCACCAAGAGGTAACAAAATGGGTGAATGATAAGAAAATTAGTCAAAACAGGGTCCTTTAGACTACACCAAACAAGACAAAATAGGGACCTTACATCTCCCCCATATCTGAGCATTTGCATGTCATTATGGAAAATTGAACTTCTGCCCATCTGCAAAGATGATACCTAAATATTGTTGAGACTTTTCACAAACTGATGGAGAAAATGTGTACTAGGCATGAGAGGCCACTCAAACAAGCACATCAATGCTAGAGCTCATGGGATAGAACTTTCTAAGCTTAACACGAAGATTTTAGTTTTTCAATATGAGCTATTTAGCCTTCTTATAACACTTCTGAGCTTTTTTTAGTGATTTTTTTATGTCTATATCCCCTCTTAATATCTCCCTGAAATTTTATGATGGAGTCCTTTAACACTGCATGTTCATTTTTAATGTGCCTCTCCAAGATATCCATTTCTTCAAGGGCCTACCTCAATGATTTCCTTTTTTTAGTCTTTTTATTAATTGTGAAGTCATCAGCTCTAGGAGCACGTTTATTTCCTTTATTTTCATTATCATCAACAACAACCTTTACACCTTGATTCTCTGTGTCAGTTGCTCACTATGGATTTTTTAACGAAATATTTTTCCTTCTGACACTGACACTATCAATGGATAGGGTTTGGAGTAGGAAGGATCATAGATGGTTAGCTAGAATTAGAATTAGTTATATAACCAATTTTGAATTGCATGCAGAGTGTTGAATCATGACAAAAAAAGGGAAATATCAACGCATCATTATATTGGATTGCGCCAAACCATGATCAAAATATTATTAGTTAAAAGGGAAGGTGGTATGATAGTGTGGTAGGGGTGGACAAGATATTTGAGAAGTCAGAGGTCAATAATATTGGAAGGTGGTTCGTAAGGTTAAAAGGAGGTTGTGAAATGAAATCGTAGGTTGAAAGGTGAAAATGAAAGGTGAATAGAACATAGGAATCACAATCTCATAGTAGTTATTTATCATGATTTCCCATATTTTTAACAAACCAAACCAATAGATGTCTTTAGAAGAAAATGGGATTTCTTCCAATATTTCCTCAACCAACTCGACACTCTCTCAGAATGGGAAATAGAGCACTACAACGCTCCCTCTGAGATGGATAGAGAGAGCTAGCGCTCCCTGTGTATGAGTAGGGGAGCATTAATCTTCCAAAAAGTTGCCAAGATGAGCAATTCCAATAGAAAAACACTTGTTTTGATTTTCAGATGATGGGGATCCTTATTCTAAAATGTTTTAGGGGTTGTATCAAGTGTTTTCATGGTGTCATTCATGATGCAATACTTACTGAAAGACATTGCAACACTTACGACACTTGCGACAAAAGTGCGACACTTACGACTCTTGTGATAATGAGAATGTGGCACTGTCGAAGTGAGAAATTTTCATGTGTAACAGATTCCCCCCCAAAGTGTGAAGTCAGAAGATGAAATTTGATGGCCAAAACACTTTTTAGATTCTTTGAAGAAAGGGTATGGAGTCAGGGAACCTGGTAGACGTTGTAGAAAACCATCAAACAATGTTAATATGTGTTCCATTCCTGAGGCATACATACCTATGCTTAGATTATAAGTGAATCAAAGTATGGTCGCCAATAAATAAACTGTGGATCCATGATGATATTGACTAAGGGTATGGCCACCAGAGATACAATGTGGATCCATACCTCTATGACATGAACTGATTGTAGCCACAAAAAATACACAGTGGATCTATGAGATGATAAAACATAGCCATAGACCAATACAATGTGGATCTATGTGACAACATATATATCATCATGCTCAAATGACTTCCTTCACATCTTGGGAAGAGAAGATAACAAAGTGAATGCTCAACCCAGGGTATTCGTCCCAAACCCGATGTAGTATGAATCTTATCCATATGAATAGATGTTTTGATGTCAAACGTGGTAGAAACCGCTTGATTACCAATCATTGAGGTATATCATTAACGAGTGCGAGATAAATCACCATTAATGTTGATGATTTTCAAGGTAATTTTAAATTACATTCCAGTGAATGTACAGTCCAACGAATCAGTGGGTCAGGGGTCATTGATGAACACCCAATTCCAAATGTAAGGAGGCCTTCCATTGAGGCATGCAGGTCCCAAGGTACTGATGTGTTCCTAAGTCTATTTCTAAGATAATTTGTTGAAGTCGAAAGGAAAATACTCGTCAAAGGAGGGAATTGATGTATCCCCCATCAATCGACACAAAACTTGTCACCAGAAAGTGATAAGATACAATATATGAACACGGTCTGACATGAGTATGGAAACTGGTAACTTTGTGGATGGTTGAATGTTGAGGTGGAAAATTCCCTTGAACACTAAGGCACAATGTGAGACTTGGAAGTATAAAATCAGAATGGACCAAAACATAATGTAGGGAGTGCTTAGGAATTCTTTGGATGGATAAAAGGAGCGGAAAGACTCATAGGATTGGTTCAGTGTACAAGTTTTAATGGATTATCCAAGTGTTCAATGTGGAGGTTAAAACAAATGTTGTGTTCAAGGGCGATTGCAAGAGCTTCTTACAAAAGTTTTCAAGAAACTTGACTCACTTCCTAATTCCCCCCCATAAAAATAGATGAGTACCTCTTTTTAATTTAACGAGCTTTAGGAGGATAACACATGTGTTGGAAGATTGGTTGTTTTCATTGATGTCAACCCTAGTCATGGGCTTTGGACCGCAAGATTGATAAAGGTATTTGGACATGAAGGACAATG
>ML781508.1:985112-1059155 GCA_009831015.1 Picea engelmannii
TCTCATATATTGTGCATGGTGTATTGTGGTGTATTGGTGTAACTCTTATATTATTGTTCATTGCTCATTGGATATAGTTGAATGGTTTAAGTATAAGTTGAAAAAGGTTTTAAATTGTACTTGATACTGATTCACCCCCCTCTTAGTATCAACAACATGCTCTATATAACTCACCTTTGGTAAGTTCCTCTTCCTTCATTGATTTGAAAATGGGTGGGTTTTTTATGCAAGTTTTCAATTAAGAATAATTTTCTGACAAATTATTTCCATAAGGATTAAAGGGCCTATGAATCCTTGATTAACCATTCTTGTAAAAAATTAACACACATGAACTCAAAATGGAATAAAGCACATGAAAATACAAGTGAGAGAGACAACCAATGTTGGTAACGGAGTTCACCCCTCCTGGGCTATATCTCCAGACCCGCTTCAATTGGAATACAGATCACTTTCATTCCTTCTTCAAAAGATGTTGGGACCTTCTCACAAGTGATTACATAAGATATTCCTTCTCCTTAATCGAGGATTCAAGAAGACTGCTCACACTCATACCTCTCCATACATCAAGAAGGATAATACCTTACATGAATATGTCTCTCAAAGCTTAGGAGTGGTAGAACTATGGATTTCTAACTTCACTCATTAACTCTCCATTACTCTCCTCCCTTCAAAGGGATTACATAAGGTATTATATAGTTTTTTCTCACTCCCTCTTAAGAAAGAGCATTAACTCCTAGATCCACAATAATATGATCTAATTACAAAAGAGGAAAAACAAGATCCATGAATGTAGGATCTCAAACTATATTTAAGTACATAAAGGGAAAACTATCAAAACCACCCAAAGACTCCTCATCCATGTCCTTGTATCTCTCAACCTAATAGTGATAATAATGGAAAATTGGTGTGAGGTGGTTTCTCACATAAAAACCAATTTCCAAAATATAATTTAATGAAAAATATATGATTCTAATTTCCCTCACAAGTATTAATCATTTTACATCAATAATGTATAATAATGTATGAGTTTTTCAAAAGATCATAAAGCATAAATAATATGCATGAGACCCTTTCCTCACAAATCATTAATAAAATGCATGAGAAATATAAAATCAACTATATAAGTTTACCACCTTCACCACTCTGCAAATCAACTTGGTGAACACAGTAAAGTCCTTCTATCTGTGGAAATCCATCTGGATCACGCCTCCCCACAAAGAACCTTTTGGTCTCCAAAAGTATCAACTCTATATGTATGCAAATGTACTCAAAAGGCACATTCTTTCAAGAATAATCCACATGTGTACTTCAAAATCAGAATGCAAAGCCAACACTCGCAATCGCTGCAAAGCAAATGTTTGGAAAGGCACATCTCTTGTCTCCTTCACCTCTATTTTTTGGATCTGAAATGTTGAAGCCCACACCTACATAATCTTGCAGCCAGTAGTTGATGACTTGTACTTTAATATTTGGAGTACCTTACTTTCCAAGAGGTTATAAATACACTCTTTGGTCAAGTTTACAATGAATCGCCAAAATGATGTAGAAAAAATGCCTCAATCAATTGTTTACATCATGATTACAATGAAACCAATGAAGAATTAAGGCACCACAATAACGCCTCTCACTCTCCTCACTCAAGAGTGGCTAGACAACCATTACAATGCTTCATAACCTTTTTACATGATGATTTCATGCTTACATCAAGACCTTTACATGTAGAATACATCAAAATTCAAAGACAATTCTCATGTCAAATATGATGCCAAAATATGCACAAAGGGGAAAGTTTTATGGTCCCATTTACCCATTACAAATGTGCAATAATATGTGCACTAGTGGTGTAATCTATGGTTTCAAAACCCTACAAAAATGTGCAACATTCCAACTTGGCCAATGGTAAAACTATGGTATATAAATAAAACAAAAGTTTTCAATAATCAAGTTTTTACCAAAGTCTTGATCTTTAATCTGTTGCATGGCAAAAAGTCTACTAAAAGGCCATATTTGTTCTTCCTTTTTCTTGCCAATGCATATGGCATCAAAACCATTGGTTTAAAAAATTATAATGTAAACCCACATTAGTAAGTAGAACAAGAATCACATTTTAATAAAGTACCCATATTAAAACCTCTTACGATATGACCTCGTGGATTAGTAGTCGGGTCATTAGAATCATCGTCGATCAGGCAGGGAGACAACTCCAATATCTATGCCAATAACTTCGACAGGTTTCAAGGCGCCACTTGGAATTAGGCCCTTTGTAAGACGATCTTCACAACTACGAAGCAGAGCAATATCCTTCAAGCCAATACGAGGACGGTTTAGCAAATCCAATAAGATAGTTGACACAACCATGTTGAGATTTGTCACCCATGCACTCTGCAACGATGAAGATTTGCAGAGACAACAATATAAACAAACCCAAAATCACTGAAATGGCCTTTGCGCCTTCTGGAGCAATGAATTCGCGGTCTGGATATCTGAATCCTTAGCGTAGATCTCCATAATCAAACCCAGGTGAGATCAAATGGAAACATAGGATTCAGTCTTTTCCAAGAACCCATCTGAGAATTTGACGAAGGGATTTATGTAAAAAAAAAAATGAAGGTCAATAACGTTTCGACGATTACAAACGCCGAATACAAAAAACAAAAGACCACGTTGTTTGTTGAATCCCGAAATGCGAAAAGGTTGTGGGCCCAACACTTCGGGGTTTCGAGGTTCGGGATTTCAGGGTTTACGAACACACAACGCACAAAAAAAATGAATTAGGAAATTCTGAATTGTGAATTGCGATTAGGGTGCGGGTCCAACAATTTCAGGTTTCAGAGTTTACTAACTTCCGATGAAAAACACCGCACAACGTCAAACGCCGAATCGTGAAATCACGAAAAAGGTGTGGGGCCCAACCAATATCGGGTTTCAGCGTTTGGTAATTCTTGATGCATGAACAAAATACAACGGTAATCGTCGAACCACGAAATTCGATCAGGCTGTGGGGCCACTTTAGGTTTCGGTGTTTGCAAGAACAAAAGAACTCCACGCAACTTGAACCAATAAACTTTGAAACGCCAAAAAAATGAAAACATGAACAGAGTTTACAAACTCAGTAAAATAAAACACAAAGTGACTAATTCAATTCAAAAAATTGTTGTCAAGCTCATTCCTATTACAATTTCGACTCTGGTATTTAAACGCAGAAAATTGCCCCTTCAATCTCCTAAGAGATTTTAATCAAGGCGGTGATAGTGTTTTGTGGCCTACAAAGGTTAAGGCAGCCACCGTTTAAATTATGTAAAACAAAAATATAATCGGTGGTTTAGTCCTCGAGTCTTGAAAGCTCAAGACGACCACTGATTCACCATTTTCACAGGCAGTGAAATGATTACATACTTACATACTCCCTCTTAATCATTTCAGAATAAAAAACAAACTAAAACTATGTAAAACAAAATTGTTGTAAACAATGCATTACAGCTTGCAGACCCCAATATTACTTCTATGGATTTTAAATAGTTCATTTCCCAAAGGCTTTGTGAATATGTCTGCAAATTGTTCTTTAGATCAGCAAAAATGAACATAAATTTATTTTTCATTTACCATCTCTCGAATGAAATGATACCTTGTATCAATGTGCTTACTTTTTTTGTGAAAAACGTGATTCCTTGACAATGCAATGGCAGACTTATTGTCACAGACAATCTGGGTTGCATCATTCCGGTTATGCAACAATTCACTCAAGACCCTTCTCATTCATACAATTTGACATGCAACCGCAGCTGTTGCAACATACTCTGCCTCAGTGGAAAATAGAGTCACAATGGGTTGTTTCTTTGATGCCCATGCCACTGCTCCAGATCGAAGGCTGAACACATACCCAGATGTGTTTTTCCTGTCATCAATGGAACCTGCAAAATCACTATCAGTATATCCGATCAGCTCAAAGTTTAAGCTTGATGTGTATCAAATACCAAAATTAGTTGTTCGAGCAGCATATCCCAGGATCCTCTTTCCTTCTTGCCAATGAGTACTCTTCGGAGTCTCCATGAATCTGGAAATCAAACTCACAACAAAAATAATGTCAGGTCTGGTTGTTGTTAAGTACATAAGGATTCCAACCAGCCTCTTATACAGGGTTGGATCAACATATGACCCTTCATCATACTTGCTCAGTTTAATATCAGTTGCCATTGGTGTTACAGCTAGCTTGCAATTCAACATTATAAACATTTTCAACACTTCATTTGCATAGTTAGTTTGACAAATGAAAATGCCATCATCAGATTGATCTACTTCAATTCCAAGAAAAAATTTCATCAAACCTAAACCAGTCATCTCAAACTCTGTTTTCATGGAATTTTTAAAATCATCTACAGATAGATCTCCAGTAAAAATCAGGACATCAACATACAAACAGACAATCAAAATTTTAGCTTTCTAGTCTACCTTTGTATATAGAGTTGGTTCACTTGGACTTTTGTTGAATCCAACACTGATTAGGTATTCATCAATCCTGCTATACCAAACTCTGGATGCTTGCTTCAATCCATATAAAGCTTTCCTTAACTTGTAAACCTTATCTCTGTGTTTATCAATCTCATAACCCGGAGGTTGTCTTACATAAACTTCTTCTTCCAAATATCCATTTAAAAATGTAGACTTGACGTCCATCTGATGCATGATCCATCTATTCTGAGTTGCAATAGCTAAGACCATCCTTACTGTGTCAATCCTTGCTACATGAGAAAAGGTTTCATTGTCATCAATACCAGGTTGTTGACTAAACCCCTGAGCTACAAGTCTTGCCTTGTACTTTTCAACTTCACCAACTACATTCAGCTTAGTCTTATAAACCCATTTAACACCAATACTTTTCTTTCCTTCAGTTAAATTGACAAGATCCCAAGTGTTATTCCTTTCAATGGAATCAATCTCCTCATCCATTGCTTTTATCCAGAGATCCTCTTTAGCAGCTTCATCATAACTTACAGGATCATAAGTTATAAATGCAAAATTTGAAATCTGATCTACCTCTTCATTCTAATCATAAAATTCTCTTAAACTTCTATTTTTCTATCCTTTAAATTTGTTTTTCAATGAAGCTAACGTAGAATCTGATTCACTGCTTACCTATGAATCTGTTTGATGTCCACCATGTCCAGATGGCTCACCATGCTCATGAGTTCTTGGCATTCTAAATTGAGATGGGATGAAATCTGGTGCTTGCCTTGTTGGACTTCTTGCTGTAGGTGTATGTGCATGTGGAACCATCTGTCCATCTTCTTCAGCCTACTCAACTCCATCATCATCTTCACGGGGTAACATAGCTCCCTCTGAAATTGATTTGTCAATACTTCCATCCCAGGATTCATCTTCTTTAAATTGAACATCTCTGTTGATTACATATTTCTGGGTGATGGGATTATAGAGTTTATATGCCCTAGACTCTTCATTGTATCCAACAAAGATACATCTCTCGCTTCTGTCATCCAACTTCCCCCTCATTTCTGCAGGTACATGCGCAAATGCAACACATCCAAAAATTCTGAAATGAGAAACATTACAAGGCTTACCATCCCAGGCTTCCTGAGGTACATGATCCCTCACGGTCTTGGTCGGACTTCTATTCAAGATAAAAACAGAGCAAAGAACCACATCTCCCCAATATTCATTTGAAATATGCTTCTCTTTCAACATGCTTCGAGCCATATCCATGATGGTCCGATTCTTCCTTTCAGACACTCCATTCTACTGTGGAGTATATCAAGCAGTAAACTGCCTTTTTATTCCATGAAAATCACAAAATTCAATGAATTCATTCAATTTATACTCACCTCCTCTATCGGACCTGAGAATCTTAATGGTTCGACCACTCTCATTCTCAACCACATACTTAAATTTCTTAAAAACATCAAAGGCTCCAGACTTCTATTTCAACAAATACAACCAAGTCTTCCTACTAAAATCATCAATGGAAGTCATGAAATAAACACAACCATTCAAAGAAGGTGTTTTCATAGGTCCACATAAATCTGTGTGGAAAAATTCCAAAGGAGCTTTTTCTCTATAGGAAACACCTGAAATAAATTTCTCTCTGTGATGCTTCCCAAGGATACAACTCTCATAAGAGCTTGTAGGTTGTGGAATACAGGGCAGCCCCTTTACCATCTGCTTCTTCTGTAACAGATCTAAGCCACCAAAATGTAAATGACCATATCTCAAATTCCATAACCAAGATTCATCTGAACTTCCAACTTTATAAACATTCAAAGAACCACTCAAATCATTTCTCATAATAAGTGGAAACATCCTATTCTTGGTCATCTCTACTCTTGCAATCAACTGTTTACTGGGAAATTTATCATAGATTGTACATACCTTGTTCTTGAAGAACACTCTGTACTTTTTCTCCATCAGTTGTCTAACACTGATAAGATTTCATTTTAAACTAGGCACAAAGTAAACATCATCAATATTTCTTCTCTGATTGCTCTTAGTGTAAACTGGAACTACACCTTTACCATTAACTGTAACCTTACAGTCATTTCCAAGTTTGACTTCAGACTGGATACTAGTATCAATGGAAGAAAATAATTCCTTATTACCAGTCACGTGGTTGCTGCAACCACTATCCAAAAACCAAATATCATTTGCACATTCCTGAGTGATGTTACAGGTCAAAAACATAGGATTTTGATGATCCTCAGACTCATTTGTGATATGTGCAGAGTGCTTTCCAGCATCTACCTGTTTCTTCCAACATTTGTTAGCAAAATGCCCAAACTTCTTACAATAATAACATTGCACTTTGGATTTATCATACCTCTGATTTTCTTGCTGCCAGGGTTTGTTGATGCTCCCTCTTAAATTAGGAGGATGCTGCTGGGGCTTCTGCTCAGACTTTGATTCATCTCTGTTGTCCCTTGGGCCAGAAAATTGACCTCCTCTTCCACAAGTATGAAACCTTCCTCTGCTTCTGCCTCTGGTAACATGTAGTTGGGATTTGAAATCATGTGCCAATGATCCCTCTTCATATCTAGATATCCTAGATTCATGAGCAACAAGAGAACCAGTTAACTCATCAATTTGCATTAAACTTGAATCTTTAAATTCCTCTATGGGAACAACAACAGGCTCAAACTTCTTGGGAAAACTTCTCAGTACATTCTCAATAACTCTTTTATTCTCAACATCATCTCCATATTGCCTGAGCTAGTTCACAACACTCATTACTCGAGTCATGAAAGTATCAACACTTTCGTTATCCTTCATTTTCATATTTTTGAGGTCCCTTCTCAAGTTCTACAACTTGACTATCTTCACCTTGGACACCCCTTGATAACAGGTTTCAAGAATGTCCCAAGCCATCTTTGAAGATGCAACACTAGCAATCTTCATAAAAATGGATTCATCTAATCCTTGTTGGATTAATCCAAGAGATTTATTATCCTTCTTCCTGTTTTCCTTCAGCAAAACACGGTCAGCATTAGACAGAGCCAATTATGTTGCAACATTAGGTGGCTCAACATAACCATCAATAACATAAGTCCACAAGTCCTGAGAACACAAAATCGTCCTCATCCGAATATACCAGGAGTCATATGACTTCTCACTCAGTACAGGAACCTGAATCTGAGAAGAACTACTGCCAGACGCAGCCATTTATAAAAATTGACAGAATTTAAATAAACCTTCATGCAGAAAAATATGGGAATAAAAGTTTTGGCACTAACAAGAAATAATCAACAATGAATTAAGCAATTTCCAGATAAAATGTAGGCTCTGGTACCAAATGTAAAAAAAAATGAAGGTCAATCGGGTTTCGACGATTACAAACTCTGAATACAAAAAACAAAATACCACGATGTTTGTTGAATCCCGAAATGCGAAAAGGTTGTGGGCCCAACACTTCGGGGTTTCGGGGTTCGGGATTTCAGGGTTTACGAACACATGACGCACAAACAAAATGAAATAAGAAATGCCGAATTGTGAAATGTGATTAGGGTGTGGGTCCAAGAATTTAAGGTTTTAGGGTTTACTAACTCCCGATGCAAAACACCACACAACGTCAAATGTCGAATCGCGAAATCACGAAAAAGGTGTGGGGCCCAACCAATATCGAGTTTCAATGTTTGGTGATGCTTGATGCATGAACAAAATACAACGGTAATCGTCGAACCACGAAATTCAATCAGGATATGGGGCCACTTTGGGTTTCGGTGTTTGCAAGAACAAAAGAACTCCACGCAACTTGAACCAATAAACTCCGAAATGCCGAAAAAATGAAAACATGAACAGAGTTTACAAACTCAGTAAAATAAAACACAGAGTGACAAATTCAATTCAAAAAATTGTTTTCAAGCTCATGCCTATTACAATTTCGACTCTAGTATTTAAACGCAGAAAATTGCCCCTTCAATCTCCTAAGAGATTTTAATCAAGGCGGTGATAGTGTTTTGTGGCCTGCAAAGGTTAAGGCAGCCACCGTTTAAATTATGTAAAACAAAAATGTAATCGGTGATTTAGTCCTCGAGTCTTGAAAGGTCAAGACGACCATCGATTCATCGTTTGCACAGGCGGTGAAATGATTACATACTTACAATTTATAGCCTTTGGTTGGTTGAGCTCCTAGAAATCATTGTACAATGAAATCCGTGAGAATTTGACGAAGGGCTTCACAACCTCCATGCACGACTTTTCTAAATGAAATTATGGAGAGACAAAGAATCGACTCGTAGTCGATATTCATTCCAAGAATATCATTGGGAATATCTTCTTTCCAATGATCATGGATAAAACCACACGATCCTATGAAAACTCAATCTCCAACTGATCCCATGCAACCTCACACCGCGAATTGGCAGGAACAAAATAATGATATGTATTATCATTAGTAGATATCCCCATATCTCATATGTACCCTTGTGCTATGGAAGGGAAACTGGAAATGCCCACATCATCGCTTTCCCGATGGATTTCGCATTATGTATCCCAACAACCATTGAGATATTATGCCACGTTGGACTAGATTTGTCCTCCAGATCATTGTTTCATTGATATTTGCATGGGATTTGTGCACATCAAATTTTACTGAGATAAAGGGGTCTTCTTGATCGCTGACAATAGAAGAAATATACTAGTATTGCAGTAAATTTTGAATCACAGAGATAACATGGAAACCCTTGTGATGGGTACTCAATCCACATCAATGCACTTAGATCATTGTTTACATGTGCATCTTGCCAACTGTTGATGAGAATATCGGATCACTAGTCCAGATCAGTGCACACATCAAAGATGAAAGAATGCACTATTATTTGTTTGTGTCAATTGTTGGCAATCACGTCCGCAGATCATCTAATACCCTTAGTCTTCATAGATGTGCAAGTATGGGCTTGATATGAAAACGGGTAACGATGATCCAGTTTGGCCTTATATTATCCATGGACACTATGTCGATGCAGGGGGTGGTGCGACACTTCTTGTCAGGAGATTTGAATGTTCTGATGGTTCGGAATGGTCATTCCCTTGGGGAAATAAACATGGACTACTTTTGAAACAAGACAGACATTCAAGAGAGGACATCAATGCAACTTACAAAATAATGCACCATATTGGACTATCTTTGGATGCTGCAGAGCTTGTCATTACTAGTACAAAGCAGGAACAACGTTCATGATCTAGACAGGATCTGTGATAACTGTTGCTTCAAAGCCACCAAAACCTGCATTCATATCCATAATATTGTGTACACTTCAATATCCTCACTTCAGATTCAACACATTCTTATAGTATGTTAGTCTCTGTTTCCATCTCTGTGTATCAACTGGAAATTTCTTTATATCTATGGCACGTTGAGGAGGATCATTCAATCGGCTAATACAATCTTTCAATGGTACATACCATTCCACATTGGGATCATCATGCTCGTTACATAAATAAGGTCCAAGTACACTCTTCAAAGATAAGCACGAGTTGTTGGAAGGTTTCTTACAAATTGTAGCGTTTCCATCAACAATAACCAACTCATAACATAATGTGCATGCTAAATCCTGGAGGTCATCCCATTCTTTCTCATGACGATTTTCCCATACAAATCTTTCATATATTTACATTGCACCTCATGACAGGGTTGATAGAGGTATCATGAATGTTGGGCGCTTTTATGTTGATGAAAATAGGTTGGAACAATACTTCCTCACAGCGAAGTTTGTCAACATTGATCTAATGGAAGCTAACGATGACCAGAAAACATGCAAACAGATCCATAAGACACACAAGTGGAATTCATGCTTATTTTTCCAAAACCAAAATTGAAAGGAAACAATAATGTCTTTCAATATCACTGAACATGCTAGAGCTAAAACTAGTCTTTGATAATCCCACTCAATTTTGCAAATATGTTATCCATTTTTGTAACACCCTGTTTCCCCCAGTTTGTAAAAATAACTGGATTGGCCAAGAACTATGGAAAACTCATAAATGTGAATATGTGATGTAATTGGACCTTGAGGAAAAGGTTAATGAATGTGAATAACATTATGAATTTTATTGCAGGACTACTGAGAGGGGATGTGCAGAAAAAGAGACCACGATGGCGGTGGAAGGCACCTGGAAAGGTGGCGTTAACTTCCACCGAGAATTAATACCGTATTTGGACTCCACTGGCCCGGAGAACCAAAAGCGGCTCACTGGCCCTGAATTAAATGTCTCGCAGGCTGGTAGGTAGATGGTTTAATGAGGGATGGGAGGTGAACCACCCATCCGTAGAGCCATCAGGCCTGACCAGCGTGAGGGTAATCGTGCCACATGCAACCTCACACGAGGGTAAGGCATGGGGTAGAAGATATTAGGGGGAAAACACAAGGGGAAACTCTAGAAATACGCAGAGTGAGTGATAGCAGAGAGGAAGGATTGCAACCTTTATTCCTGGTCAATGGAAAACAGAGACACAGTCTCACAACATCGTGGTCTCAACTCGGGGGTGGCTAGTGGTAAATCCGTTGGGAGTCGCTAAGCCTACGGTTGGGTGGAAACGAGCATCCCTCTTAGCAGTTGCTTAACTCTGGTGTTATATCTGATAAGTGTTTTGCCTCTGGCATCTGGAAATACATGTATTCTGATAATTATGTTCATAAGCTGTGAAACTGCGAATGTTTTCATTATAAGAAGGTCTGTGTGGTATTTTGATCAGTACTAGTAGTTGTATATGCTTATAACAGAAAAATCACACATGGCTTATGTTGATAAATGGATCTAATTATGCATAAGTTGAACCAAGTCAGACTTCCAGTCTATTTTTGGGAATTTGTTTCCCCTTATCTGTCTCCAGGAATGCCCCGGAATAGACCTCTTCGCAGAGATTCCATCCTTGGAAAGGTTTACTAAGAACCTGGAAAAAGGACTTGAATGTGAAAGTCTTAACAACCCTGTATGAATAGGAATGACCCTCTTAAATCCTGAAGTAGCAGCGTAGGGAGAAGTATTGATCAATGGATGAGATCCTGTCGGGGGATTTGCGGTCATTCATGACTGTTAAATCGAAGGAATAAACAAGGGCGTTAATTGCCTTAACCCTTTTTCCTCTATCTTCGTGAATAGCGAGGAAATTGAAATCATAGACCCCCAGGGTCTATGAGAACATCTGGACCGTTGGTTTTTTTTCCATGTCCAAAGAGCAGTGGGAAAGGGAGTGACATCGGGACGGATCTGAACCGTCAAATCTTAGCTAGAAAACCCGACAGTCATTAGATCTATAGGGAGATAGATGAGGGTTAAGCCCTCGTGAATAGGGGAAAATAATCTGAGCCATCCATTTGAGGAGGATAGGTGGTAGAGATCCAGGGATCTCGCGAACTCAGAGGTTCGCAAGGTAAGAGTCGAAAGGTTGGATGCTCCAAGTCGTGAGTGGCGAAGCCACGAGAGGATCAGGACCATCCATCCGAGGAGGACAAGTGGCAGAGATGCAAGGATCTCATGAACTCGGAGGTTCACAATGTAAGAGCCCAAAGGTTGGGTGCTCCAAGTCGTGAGTAGCGAAGTACCAAGAGCCGAGCATGAGAGAACACATGGCAAAACTTCAAGGTGGGGCCCGTGTGATTGACGGGTGGACACACATATTCTAGAGAAGGGATTCAATGCTTCATTGACTTCTCGTGTCGCGGGGATTCGTGGGAGAAGGGCATGAGAGCTCAACCATTGGACTTACAAAGTCACGAGTAGCAAGAACATGAGAGGGAAAATTAAATATCGCTTCTCGAAGGTTCGTGAAGGGAAGGTGCCAAGATTTGACGCTACAACTCGCAAAGGGGCGAGTTGCGAGCAGTGCGAAGGGAAGGTCAACCTTCGCTGACCTTCAAGTCTCGGAGGATCGCATAAGGGAGGAACGAGAGTTCAACCGTTGAAATCACGAAGCAGCGAATAGTGAGAGGAACTAGAGTTTAGCCTAGCCGGTGGTCATGCGTAGAGGGCACTGACAGAAGGAAGCTATACCCATTTCGTGATCTCGGGTAATGGTGATTTGTGAAAAAAATTCGAGGGTCTTCCACTCACGACTCGCAAGGTCACAAGTTGTGAAAGGCGCCTGCATTTAGGCGCATATGTGGTCCTATAAAACTAGGATCTAAAGAAAGGGAGCTAGTGCCTTGTCGTTAAGTGGCGGGTAGATCTGGATGGCCAAAACCTATGCGCCCAGATCTACGACCAGGGTTTCATTCTGAAGCCCCCTCGTCATTCTACCTTCAATATTGGACTCAATTGTATCGCTGAGTCATTAAACATGAAAAGGCGCCTGGTTTGTGTGGCCTGTGGTCCTAACCCACGATCACAGGGAGGTGAATAGGGAAGAAATAGCTTGCACTAGACCCCCGTAGGAGTTCGGGGATTTTGTCCCTTGAGAAAAAACAAAACTTTTATTACGTTGTAGTGGGTATCTGACAAATTGGTATCAGAGCATGGTTACAACACTCGGCCTGATTGGGCTCATGCATGAGTCATGCATAAGCTTCGTTTGAAGTACTCCTACGAAGAAGTAACCCCCTAACGTAACTCTCTTATCTAGGATTGAAAACTTGGAAACAAGAACCCGACTGTGTATGCATGTGAAAGAGTTATAAATTATGCGTAGATTATAAAAATATATCTAACTCTTGACTAACAATCAATGTTTGTCTTTTCACTCAAGTGGACAATCAGTCATGGGAATCTACAGACGCAAAGTATGGTGACTCACCAAGAGGTGGGAGAAGGCTCCCACAAAAGAGATGAAGAGTCTGATGAAAGAAGAGCAATAGGAACCCCTCCAGACCTAGTCGAGACTGTGAGGAGTCTCATGGTTGAATTGCAAAGCTGCAAGGCTGATAATGAAAGGATGATGAAAGAACAAGAAAAGAAAATTGAAATTAATGCAGTTTTATTGTAGAGCTTATCCGACCTACAATGACAAATGCAGCATGAACCTGAGATGTAGAATCATGGTCATATCAGTGGACATACTAAGAGAAGCAAATCAAGAAAGGTCCACCCTAGAGGTAAAGGACCAGTGCCAGACGATTCCACTGAGAAGGAAGCTGGTGATTCAGAAGGCTCTTCCAACAGTAGGACCAATTCCTATTCTCGAAGAAAACAAAAGAAGCAAAAGACTTCCAAGGGTCATAAATTTGAGGAATTCAGAAAGGCCAAACCTCCCTCCTTCGACGATGAGATAAGGAAGGGAGAGGAAGCTGAGGCCTGGCTACTTGGACTGAAGAAATATTTTAGAGTCCATGATTTTTTAGAGAATTTGAAGGCCCGAGTGGCCACTTTCAACCTGAACGGAAAATCTCCCATCTGGTGGGAAGATCTTAAGAACATGAAAGGGGTCCGCAAGGAGGACTTGTCTTGGAAACGGTTTGAGAAGTACTTCCGGAAGAAGTATTTGTCGGAAAGATATTTCGACGAGAAGTATAAGAGTTTTATGAACTCAAACTGGGACAACTCACTATAGAGGAATATGTCAACAAATTCATCGACCTATTGAGATATGTACCCTACATCAAAGAAGAGAAGGTGAAGGCATAATGCTTCATCAGTGGGATACCCAAGGAATACCGGAACCGAATCAAATTTGACGAGCCAAATACTTTAGAGGACACTATTCGAAAAGAAACATATTGTCATGAACAATATGGACATCGGGCAGAGTCTCATGGAGACTGGAAACAGAAGAGTGGTTCGAGATTTCAGAAAAAGGGGATCAAATCCTTAGGATTTAAAAACTACAAGAAGAACCCCAGAATGAACTATCCATCCTGGAGTGTACTCCAACAGAACTTTCCATCATCAGATGGAAATAAAACTTCTGGACCTATACTAGTGAAGATTGATAACCCAAAGAGAGAACCTCTGAAATGATGGGGTTGCGGAGAAGAGCATCTCCTGAGAGACTATCCACACCAACAACAGAATAGTCAGAAAATTTATAACATTCAGGAAGCTACCACAGTCAATGATGTGGTAAGGAGTGTGACGCAGATCTATGAATCCTTGGATAATAACCAAGCTGACCACCAAGCTTCAGTGGTGGAAATAGAAGGTATGATTTTCAACCATCTGGTGTCTGTTTTGATTGACGCTGGTTCAAATTTGAGTTATATAGCCCCTAGAGCTGTTGATAAGTGTAAACTATAGCCATAGAAGAAAACCAAGCCATGGCTGGTACAGTTAGCCACTGGCACCAAAAGAAAGGTAGTAGAGGTCATACCAGCCTGCCAATTAATGTTGGGTGAATTCCCCACCCAAGCAACCCTTAATGGATTACCCCTGGGATCATACGATCTGTTGATTGGTATGGACTGGCTAGCCGCCCACAAAGCCAGGTTGGACTGTTACCATAAAACCTTAGAATGTGTGAGCAAATAAGGAAAAAGGATAACCCTTCAAGGGATCCGAAAACCGGTCTCGATGAGACAAATATCATCCCTGTAAATGAGAAAGTATTTCCGAAAGGGATGTCCCCTATACGCGATACAGGTGTTGAAAACAATCGAAGGTGCTAAACCAAGCCCTGACGATCACCCTATCCTGAGAGAATACAGAGATGTGTTTTCGGAAGAGGTATTGGGTCTACCTCTGAGAAGAGATATTGACTTCTTGATAGAGCTCGCACCAGGAGTGATGTTGGTGTCTAGGACACCCTATCAAACGAGCACACCTGAGTTAGTGGAACTCAAATTGCAATTGAAAGAAATGATGGATAAGGGTTATATTCGACCCAGCGTGTCCCCATGGGGAGCACCAGTCCTGTTTGTGAAAAAGAAGGATCTCACCCTTAGACTGTGTATAGATTATAGACAACTCAATAAAGTAACCATAAAGAACAAGTACCCCTTGCCCAGGATCGATGATCTATTCGATCAATTGGGAGGTGCGTCTATTTTCTCAAAACTTGACTTGAGGTTGGGGTACCATCAAGTCCGAATCAAGGGTGAAGACATCCATAAAACCACTTTCCGTACACGGTATGGTCACTATGAGTTTGTGGTAGTGCCATTTGGGTTAACCAATGCCCCTGCCACTTTCATGTACTTAATGAACAATGTACTCAGTAAATTTCTAGATAAATTTGTACTAGTTTTCATTGATGACATATTAATCTACTCTAAGAATAGAAAAGAACATGAAGAGAATCTTAGACTTGTGTTGCAAGTGCTAAGAGAGCATCAACTCTATGCTAAATTCAACAAATGTGACTTCTTTCAGAAGCAAATACATTACTTGGGACACGTTCTATCCGAGGAAGGGGTAGCAGTATATCCTGACAAGATCAGGTCTATCATGGAATGGCCTACCCCAAAGGATGTTTCAGACATCAGATCCTTTATGGGATTGGCAGGATACTATAGGAGATTTATAAAAGGATTCTCCAAGATTAGTTTTCCAATCACTGCCCTCCAGAAGAAGGGGACAACATTTCTGTGGACACAACAATGTGAAGAAAGATTTCAAACCTTGAAACATCTGCTAACCCATGCACCTGTGTTGAAAATCACTGACCCAGAAGCTGACTTCCTTGTGTGCACAGATGCTTGTAAGAAAGGGCTCGGAGGAGTCCTTATGCAGGAAGGAAAAATGATCTTCTATGAATCCTGAAAATTGAATGAACATGAGGTCAACTATGCGACTCATGATCTAGAACTGGCTGCCATAGTGCATCCCTTAAAAATGTGGAGGCATTACCTCTTGGGAAGAAAATTTATGCTTATGACAGATCATTGTGGATTATGGTATTTGTTTGATCAACCAATGCTCAATGCTAGACAAGCCAGATGGATGGCCTTCCTTAGTGAATTTGATTTTGAAATCAAACACATTAAAGGGAAAGAGAATAGGGTGGTTGATTCCCTTAGCAGAAGCATGAGAACAATTCACCTGGCAGAGGTGAGTACCTGTGAGATAGATGTCAAGAACAGAGTCAAAAATTCACAAGAAACAGATCCCTTCGTTCAAACTATGACCCTGTACCTACAACAAGAACCCTCCGAAGTAAAGTATGAAAGCTACTAGATGACCAAAGGAGGTCTGCTCACCTACAGAGATAGAATGTACATTCCAAATCGTGACGAGTGGAAGAGGTTCATCATGGATGAACTACATAAAGACCCTACACTGGCCACCCAGGATACCAAAAAATGATCATTGCCACTCGGAAACAATTTTATTGGCCTGGATTGAAGAAAGACATAGCCAAATATTTGGCCCAATGCATAGTGTGCCAACAGGTTAAAGAAGAACATCGACACCCAGCAGGACTATTACACCCTTTACCCATCCCAGAATGGAAATGGGAAACCATCTCCATGGATTTTATCACTGGATTACCAACTTCGACTAAACATAATGATGCCATTATGGTGGTGGTGGATAAACTGAGCAAGTCTGCTCATTTCATCCCCATCAAATCAACCTACAAGGCGATAGATATCGCCCAGATATTCATGAAAGAGATATTCTGACTGCACGGTATGCCGAGAGAGATAATATCTGACAGAGACACAAAATTTACTTCCAATTTTTGGAAATCACTGATGGCGGGTTTAGAGACCAAATTGTTGTTTAGCACTGCCTATCACCCTCAGATCGACGGACAGATAGAAAGAGTGAATCAAGTATTAGAGGATATGTTAAGGATGCATGTAATGCATCAACCCAAGAAATGGGAAGACTACCTGCCATTGGTAGAATTCGCGTACAACAACGGCTACCAAACCTCCTTACAGATGAGTCCCTTCAAGGTCCTCTATGGTAGACCGTGTAATACTCCAGTCAGCTGGAGAAATCCTGTAAATATGATTTCTTTTGGACCCGACATGCTGAGAGAAATGGAACAATAAGTGACTCAGATAAAACAAAACTTGAAGGTCGCTCAGAACCGACAGAAAAATTATGCTGATCAAAAGAGAACTCCAAGAGAGTTCAAAATGGGAGACCATGTATATCTCAGAATTAAGCTCAGAAGGAGTTCCCTGAAAATGGGAGCTTGTGCCAAGTTGGAACCCAGATATTATGGACCCTTTGAGGTTCTAGATAAAGTGGGGCCTGTAGCCTATCGGCTAGCACTTCCTCCCACAATAAAAGAACATAATGTTTTTCATGTTTCATTACTGAAGAAATATGTACATGATGCTAATCATACAATTGACTGGTCTGTGATCCAGGTGGAACTGGAGGGATAATTTCTACTAGAACCCCAATGCATACTGGACAGAAAGGAAACCTCGCTCCGGAACCGAACCATTGCACAGGTCAAGGTGCAGTGGAAACATTTTGGCCCAGATGAGGCTACATGGGAAATGGAGGATGCCATGAGACAGGAATATCCGATTTTGTTTACTTCTGTACATGCAATTCATGTTAGTAGATAAGAACATCAAGGATGATGTTCCTTTTTAAGAGGGAGGGAATTGTAACACCCTATTTCCCCCAGTTTGTAAAAATAACTGGACTGGCCAAGAACTATGGAAAACTCATAAATGTGAATATGTGATATAATTGGACCTTGAGGAGAAGGTCAATGAATGTGAATAACATTATGAATTTTATTGCAGGACTGCTGAGAGGGGATGTGCAGAAAAAGAGACCACGATGGTGGTGGAAGGCACCTGGAAATGTGGCGTTAACTTCCACCGAGAATTAATACCGTATTTGGACTCCACTGGCCCGGAGAACCAAAAGTGGCTGGTTGGCCCTGAATTAAATGTCTCGCAGGCTGGTAGGTAGATGGTTTAATGAAGGATGGGAGGTGAATCGCCCATCCATAGAGCCATCAGGCCTGACCAACGCGAGGGTAATCATTCCACACGCAACCTCGCACGAGGGTAAGGCGTGGGGTAGAAGAGATTAGGGGGAAGACGCAAGGGGAAACTCTAGCAATATGCAGAGTGAGTGATAACAAAGAGGAAGGATTGCAACCTTCACTCCTGGTCACTGGAAAACAGAGATGCAGTCTCACAGCATCGTGGTCTCAGCTTAGGGGTGGCTAGTGGTAAATATACTAGGAGTCGCTAAGCCTACGGTTGGGTGGAATCGGGCACCCCTCTCAGCAGTTGCTTAACCCTGGTGTTATTTCTGATAAGTGTTTTTCCTATGGAAATATATGTATTCTGATAATTATGTTCATAAGCTGTGAAACTGTGAATGTTTTCATTATAAGAAGGTCTGTGTGGTATTTTGATCAGTACCAATAGTTGTATATGCTTATAACAGAAATACCACGTATGGCTTATGTTGATAAATGAATCTAATTATGCATAAGTTGAAACAAGTCAGACTTCCAGTCTGTTCTCGAGAATTTGTTTCCCCTTATCTGTGTCCAGGAATGCCCCGGAATAGACCTCTTCACAGAGATTCCCTCCTTGGAAAGGTTTACCAAGAACCTGGAAAAAGGACTTGAATGTGCAAGTCTTAACAACCCTGTACGAAGAGGAATGACCCTCTTAAAATCCTGAAGTAGCAGCATAGGGAGAAGTATTGATCAATGGATGAGATCCTGTCGGGGGATCTGCGATCATTCATGACCATTAAATCGAAGGAATAAATGAGGGCGTTAATTTCCTTAACCCTTTTTCCTCTATCTTCGTGAATAGCGAGGAAATCAGAATCGTAGACCCCCAGGGTCCATGAGAACATCTGGACCGTTGGTTTTTTTCCACGTCCAAAGAGTAGTGGGAAAGGGAGTGGAATCGGGACTGATACGAACCGTCAGATCTTAGCTAGAAAACACGACAGTCGTTAGATCTATAGAGATATATATGAGGGTTAAGCCCTCGTGAATAGGGGCAAAAGAATCTGAGCCGTCCATCCGAGGAGGACAGGTGGCAGAGATCCAGGGATCTCGCGAACTCAGAGGTTCACAAGGTAAGAGCCGAAAGGTTGGATGCTCTAAGTCGCGAGTGGCGAAGCCACGAGAGGATCAAGACTGTCCATCCGAGGAGGACAAGTGGCAGAGATCCAGGGATCTCGCGAACTCAGAGGTTCGCAAGGTAAGAGCCCAAAGGTTGGGTGCACCAAGTCATGAGTAGTGAAGTGCTGAGAGCCGAGCACGAGAGAACACATGGAAAAACTTCAAGGTGGGGCCCGCGTGATTGACGGGTGGACAAACATCACCTAGAGAAGGGATTCAATGCTCTGTTGACTTCTCATGTCTTGGGGATTCGCGGGAGAAGGGCATGAGAGCTCAACCCTTGGACTTACGAATTCGCGAGTAGCGAGAACGCGAGAGGGAAAATTAAATATCGCTTCTCGAAGGTTCGTGAAGGGAAGGTGCCAAGATTTGATGCTACAACTCTCGAAGGGGCGAGTTGCGAGCAGTGCGAAGGGAAGGTCAACCTTCCCTGACCTTCAAGTCTCGGAGGATAGCATAAGGGAGGAACGAGAGTTCAACCGTTGAACTCATGAAGTGGCGAATAGTGAGAGGAGCTATAGTTTAGCCTAGCCGGGGGTCATGCGCAGAGGGCGCTGACAGAAGGAAGCTATACCCATTTCGTGATCTCGGGTATCGGTGATTTGTGAAGAAATTTTGAGGGTCTTCCAGTCACGACTCGCGAGGTCACGAGTTGTGAAAGGAACCTGCATTTAGGCGCGTATGTAGTCCTATCGAACTAGGGACTGAAGAAAGGGATCTAGTGCCTTGTTGTTAAGCGGTGGGTAGATCTGAATGGCCAAAATCTAAGCACCCAGATCTATGGCCAGGGTTTCATTCCGAAGCCCCCTTGCCATTCTACCTTCAAGATTGGACTCAATTGTATCTCTGAGTCACGAAACATGAAAAGGCACCTGGTTTGTGTGGCCTATGGTGCTAACCCTCGATCACAGGGAGGTGAACAGGGAAGAAGTAGCCTGCACTAGACCCCTGTAGGACTTCAGGGATTCTATCCCTTGAGGAAAAACGAAAATTTTATTACGTTGTAGTGGGTATCTGACAATTTATTACTAATCCATTCAAACGAATTCTCCTTATATAGTTGATATTTTTGAAGAAATTCTTCTGGGATTATTGTCGCTGGACTAACTCCTTGACCTTCTTCCTCTTTAGCAGGAGCTTGTATGAATTTCTTGACACATTTTGGATGAAGCCGAGGATGAACTTTCCAGCATTTTCCAATCCAATGGCCACTCATATCGCAATGAGTGCAATAGTTCCTTTGCTTCTCCTTTAATAGCATCTCCTTGTCACGAAGACGTGAAAGAGGTTCTTTCTGTCTTGTCTCACTTCCAGTGGGTATGCTCATCTTTGCTACCCAAACTTTCTTCTAGTGATCCCTGGCTACATTATGGTTAGAAGACCTGTGACCATAATCATTATTCTTATGTGTAAGAAAAGAATAGAAATGTACTTTATACTTTCTTGAGTGGTTCTTGCTCTGGTGAGGACAAGCTGGCTTGAGTCGTTTCTTGGAATCTGATGGTGAAGATATGGTTTTTGCTTCAACAACCTTTGAAAATTCTCCATTCTCCTCCTTTCCATAGCCCAAACTTGCGAATCGTGGTCTTTGTTGTTGAAAGATCGGTTTTTGTCATTGATGTCAGCCATAGTCATGGGTTTTGGACTGCAAGATTGATGAAGGTATTTGGACATGAAGGACAATGCACATGTAGATACAACAACCATGGATGTATAGTATACATCATGTTGTTTTCGGTGGTATGTGGCACGTCATGGGATCCTCATGGTTGAGGAGAAATGAATTTTTGAAGATGACAAAGTGAATTGAAGAAGGAAGTACATGTAGGCCATGAATATAATTAAAGAAAAGAATTACAAAATAAAAAAGTGTCAGGTCGGCCCTAATGCTAAAAGGAAGTGACATAAATGGTACAAATACATATAATTATACATTAATTTGATACACAAGTCTAATTTTATAGGATATCAGAAGTAAAGAAGGTCAGATTTCAAGGGAGGATGAAGTCTTTTGTTGATGTGTTATAAGGTATGTTATTTACAGGTCATCTTACCATTTTCTCTATAACATTTTTTATAGAACGATTTAGATGGTTAAATTGCTATGGTATTGAGAAGACATATCAAGGTACATGTGGTAAAATATTCAACATTTTGTGCACTATAATTTTAGAGATACACTATGTGGAAGATAGGGTTTTTGACTAGTTATGAAGCTAGTAAATAAACAGGTGTTCCGAGTAAAACAATAATAAATTGTTCATAGAGAATCCAAATGAAGTGGGAAAAATTTCATTGGAAAGAGTACGGACTTTAGTTTCTTGTGTGCAAGTTTCAAAATCTGATGTTAAATAGCGAGCATGGGGCATTCTGTACAAGTTCGCTCTCCTGAATAAACTAGAATTGAACAAGGTCTACGATTCTCTCTATAACTTGTTTTTGTGGAGGATTCAAGGAGTGAAACTTGGAGAATTTTCAAAGAACACATTGAGTAATATTATCTACAAGATCAAAGTATTCCAAGAATTGAAGAATTGCATAAATTGAAGAAGTCTCAGGAAGCATTATCAGGTTCTATGTGATGGTTGGTTGATGGTGATGATTTAATGTAAAGTTTTATTATCTCTCATATATTCTTGGGTGGAAGGAAGGGGAAAGGATGGAGAGTTCAACCCTCTCTTGATATTGGAGGATTTTATCTTCCTCTTGAAGTTTTATCCCTCCGTTTACATTTGGAAGCTATAGCTACCTTTGGAAGTCATTACTTCCCTTGAATAATAACTATTGATTATTTCTCATATATTGTGCATGGTGTATTGTGGTGTATTGGTGTAACTCTTATACTCTTGTTCATTACTCATTGGATATAATTGAATGGTTTAAGTATAAGTTGAATTTTTTTTTAAATTGTACTTGATACTGATTCACCCCCCTGTCAGTATCAACAATTGGTTTCAGAGCAGGTTGCCTTCAATACATTTTAACCACTGGAAGGAAGATCCTGAAAAGAAATGGAAGAAAAAATTCCAAATGGGATTCCACTGTTTGATGGAAGCAATTTTGAATACTGGAGTAATAGAATGGAAACTTACTTGAAAGATATTGGGGCAGATGTTTGGTTCTCAGCTGCTTCAGGATACAATGCTTTGAAGAAACCAAAGACTGCAACTCATAAGGAAGCAAAAAGGAACAACAAATTGGCAATAGATACTAACTTGGATGGATTGACAGATTTAGTGAAATCCAAGGTGGGATCATGTGTGTCATCAAAAGATATTTGGTACAAGCTACAAGACTTTTATGCAAGGGAAGACATAGCAGAAGAAGAAGTTGAAGCAAATTACAACATCTTAGATTTCAAAGAAGCAAATAGAGGTTAGTTCTTTTGCTTTAATTGTGAATGAGTAGGACATGTTGAATTTGAATTTCATCCAAGGATTGAAAGAGATGACATTGAAGAAGAAAATTCCAATGAACAAGAAGAAAATCATGAAGTGGAAATTATTCAACAAGAAGATGAGAATCTTAAAAAATTGAAGCATGTTGAGATTGAAAATAGCAAGCTCAAAGACATGCATAGAAAACTAATAAGTGAATTGGGTAGTTGTGAAAATAAAGTTGTAATATTGAAGAAAAAAATAGAAGACTTTGAGAAACTAAGAGAAGAAAACATTTCCTTGAAAACTCTACTCGAAGAAGAAAGAAGAATAGGAGAAGGAATGTCCAAATGATGAAGAAAGAAGAAGATTGTGAGAAACTTGAACAAGAAGTTGTCTCATTGAGGAAGAGCTTATGAAACTCTCAAGTGCCAAAAGACTTAACACATATTGGATGCACGGGTGAAACTTCATACAAAGAAGATGCAAATACCAATAAGAAGGTTGAAGAAAGAGCTACATAGACAGTTGATGAGAAGTGGACCAGGATACTAGAAAGAATGAATGATTACAAAAGAGATGAATATCCAAGAAGACCTCCTACCTTCAGGAATCAAAGAATATTCATTCAGTATGAAGGAAACTATAGAAGAGTAGAGCATGAACCCATATGGAATACATCACAAAGAAGTCCACTTACTCCAAGGTATCAAAATTTCTTTCTTGGTCATTGTTATACTTGCAAAAATTTTGGACATAAGGTAATTAATTGTAGAATCAATGAAAGGAAAAAATACACAAGAAACACGAATGGTGTAAATAGAAGATATGGAAATAATCGTGGATTTGTCAACAAAAGTTATAATTCATTTTCCCCATTGATGGAGAAAAATATTGTATGCTACAAATGTAATTATCTTGGTCACAAAGCATGAGATTGCAGATATATGAATGAAGATGTCCCTATGCCAACCATAGAATGGAGAAGGAAAGAGATTCCAAACAATGAAGATTGTCGAATAGCATTAACCACTAAAGAATGTAAAGAAGAATATGAATGGTACATAGACAGTGGATGTTCTTCACACATGACCGGGGATCAAGACAAATTCATCAGCTTGAAGACAAAGGGTAGCAATGTTGCATTTGGAGATGACTCATCTGCCAAAATACTTAGAGAAGGTGTAGTAGAGATTGGAAGAAAACATGTAAAAGAAAATAATGTTCTATTGGTTGAATACTTGAAGTATAATCTACTCAGTGTTAGTAAAATGTGTGATCAAGGATACACTCTTACGTTTGACTCCCGAAAATGTAAAATTAGAGAAAATAACTCAGGAAGATTGGTTACAACTAAAACAAGAATATTGAACAACATATACATCCTAGACATGAACAAGAGAGAGAATACATAAGACAAACAAAAGGATTCCAAGGAAGAAAAAGTCCCAAAGACCAAAAATAAGGATGAAGTATTATTGAGTGCGACATGTTCAGGGGGAGCATCCCCAAAGAAGAAGGTAACCTTTTTCCATTAAACTCAGGGGGAGAATCCCTACCATTTTCCATTGATGTCAAAGGGGGAGAGAAATTGGGATCATGATTATAGGGGGAGCATGAGTGTTTCCATCAATGAAAAAGGGGGAGATTGTTGGAAGATTGGTTGTTTTCATTGATGTCAACCCTAGTCATAGGTTTTGGATCGCAAGATTGATGAAGGTATTTGGACATGAAGGACAATGCACATGCAGATACAACACCCATGGATGGATATTATACCTCATGTTGTTTCCAGTGGTATGTGGCACGTCACGTGGATCCTCATGGTTGAGGAGAAATGAATTTTTGAAGATGACAAAGTGAATTGAAGAAGGAAGTACATGTAGGCCTTGAAGATAATTAAAGAAATGAATTACAAAATAAGAAAGTGTCAGGTCAGCCCTAATGTTAAAATGAAGTGACATAAATGATATAAATACATATCATTATACATTCATTTGATACACAAGTCGAATTTCAGAGGAAATTAGAAGTAAAGCAGGTCGGATTTCAAGGGAGGATGAAGTCTTTTGTTGATGTGTTATAAGGTATGTTATTTACAGGTCATCTTACCATTTTCTCTATAATATTTTTTCTAGAAAGATTCAGATGGTGAAATTGATATGGTATTGAGAATACATATCAAGGTACCTATGGTAAAAAATTCAACACTTTGTGCACTATAATTTTGGATATACACTCTGTGGAAGATAGGGCTTTTGACTAGTCCTAAAGCTAGTCAATAAACAGGTGTTCCGGGTAAAATAGTCATAACTTATTCATAGAGAATCCAAATGAAGTGGGAAAAATTTAATTAGAAATAGTATGGACTGTAGTTTCTTGTGTGCAATTTTCAGAATCTGATGTTAAATATTGAGCATGGGGAATTCTATATAAGTTCTCTCTCCTGAATAAGCCAAAATTGAACAAGGTCTACCATTCTCTCTATAACTTGTTTTTTGGGGGGATTTAAGATGTGAAACTTGGAGAAGTTTCAGATAATACATTGAGTAATATTATCTATAGGATCAGAGTATTCCAAGAATTGAATAATTGCAGAAATTGAAGAAGTCTCAGGAAGCATTATCAGGTTCTATGTGATGGTTGGTTGTTGGTGATGATTTAATGTAAAGTTTTATTATCTCTCATATATTATTGGGTTGGAGGAAGGGGAAAGGATGGAGAGTTAAACCCTCTCTTGATATTGGATGATTGTATATTCCCCTTGTATTTTCATCCATCCCTTTACATTTGGAAGCTGTAGCTACCTTTGGAAGTCATTACTCCCCTTGAACAATAACTATTGATTATTTCTCATATATTGTGCATGGTGTATTATGGTGTATTGGTGTAACTCTCATATTCTTGTTCATTTATCATTGGATATAATTGAGTGGTTTAAGTATAAGTTGAAAAATGTTTTAAATTGTACGTGATACTGATTCACCCCTCTCTCAGTATCAACATTTGTAGCACCTTTAATGGCTGAGTGATTCCTTGGCCATGAATGCCAAGTCCACCTCCTTTGTATCCCATCTTTGTGAGGAACTTCATGACCACGTTAGTTTCATACTAAGAAAACATTGAACATGATGGAACATCATATACCTCGGTTTGAGTTTGTGCATCCATGATAGAAGGATCTTTGTCCTCCATTTGTTCACCACGCTACAAATTAGCCAAGAGATCATCTTTGTCTTGAAATTCTAGTTGCAATTCTTCAATAATCTCATTGAGGACTTCCACATGAAGTTGAGACCCCTCTTGAATCTCTTTCTTCTCTTCTTATGCATTTGCAAAAGCCTCCTCAACTCTGCATTTTTAGCTTGAATGTTTTGATTTATCTCCTCTAATTACTGAAGTCTTCCTTCTTTCTTTTATCCTTTTCCCATCCTACAAAGAAATCATCCTATCTTTGATACCACATGATTTGAAAACGGGTGGGTGCTTTACACAAGTTTTCAATTAAGAATCATTTTTTGACGAAGTATTTTCATAAGGATTAAAGGGCCTATGAATCCATGATTAACCATGGTTTTAAACAATAATACATAAAACACGTGAACTCAAAATGGAATAAAGCACATGAAAATACAAGTGAGAGAGACAACCAATGTTGGTCATGGAGTTCACCCCTCCTAGGATACGTCTCCGGACCCACTTCAATAGGAATACAGATCGCTTTCATTCCTTCTTCAAAATATGTTGGGATCTTATCACAAGTGATTATATAAAAGATTCCTTATCCTTCATCGAGGATTCAATAAGACTGCTCACACCCATACCTCTCAATACTTCAAGAAGATTAATACCTTACATGAATATGTCTCTCAAATCTTAGGAGTAGTAGCACTATGGATTTCTAACTCCACTTGTTAACTCTCCATTACTCTCCTCCCTTCAAAGGGATTACATAAGGTATTATACAGTTTTTCTCACTCCCTCTTAAGAAAGAGCATTAACTCCTAGATCCACAATAATAAGATCTAATTACAAAAGAGGGAAAACAAGATCCATGAATGTAGGATCTCAAACTATCTTCAAGTACATAAAGGGAAAAGTCTCAAAAAAACCCAAAGACTCCTCATCCATGTCCTTGATTCTCTCAACCTAATAGTGAGAATAATGGCAAATTGGTTTGATGTGGTTTCTCACATAAAAACCAATTTCCAAAATACAATTTAATAAAAAATACATGAGTCTAATTTCCCTCATAAGTATTAATAATTTTACATCAATAATATATAATAATGAATGAGTTTTTCAAAACCTCATAAATCATAAATAATATGCATGAGACCCTTTCCTCGCAAAGCATTAATAAAATGCGTGAGAAATATAAACTCAAAACATATAAGTTTACCACCTTCATCACTCTGAAAATCAACTTGGTGAGCACAATAAAGTCCTTCTATGTGTGGAAATCCATCTAGATTATTCAATTAACAAACTGAAAGAAGTAAGGGTTTGTCCCCAGATGGGCCCTTGAGTGTGTAATTTTGCGAGTCCATAGAAGGAAAAATCAGTGGTTTTTCATGTTTAGAGAGTTTGAAAATAACTTAAAGGCAACTCTAGGGTTGTCATTTTTCATATTTTTAGTCTCCAAGGTCCGAAAAAGAGATAAACTATTACTTGAAAGATGCCCTTTCAAACCTTTTATCAAGTATGAAAGGAAGAAAGATCACTCATAAATATTTTCATGTTTAGAGAGTCTGAAAAGAGCTTAAAGGAAACTCCAAGGGGTTCCTTTTTTGTATAACCTTTACGAGTCCAAAAAAGTGATAAAAGTATACTCGGTCACATTCTCATGTATGAAAGGAAAAAGACTAATCTCATTGGCGTTACAAGATCATCAAAGAATCTCTGCTCAAATTCTTGCATAATCAAGTTATTATGGGAAAACGATATTAGCAATTTCTTTTAAAAATGATAAAAAAAAAAAAAAAAAATTAACTTTATAAAATGTGGAAAGGAGGAAAAATGACCAAATTTAGACATATCAAATAAAGTTAGGGAAAAAAATCATTTTCCCCTTTTGTTTTACTATTTTCCTTTTCCTTTTCAGTTTTTTCCTCTTTTGGAGTGATTTTTGGGTGTTGATTGCGAGAGTTGTGGGTGACTATTTTTGAATCCATTTGGATCAAGTTGGTTCTCTCCTCTTTCTCATTCATTTCCATGCTTTTTTTATTGAATTTCAGCCTTTAATTTAAGAGTTTGGACTCCTTGGGAATCCCTAGAGTGTCGAAATGGATCAACGCTCCATCAAGAAATCGAGGGAAGCAACAATCAATATTTCAATGCCCTGGTGTGTGCGTTTGTGGAGCACTAGCACTCTGTTCTCTTCTTTAAAGGAGCACTAGGAGCAAAAATTAATTAATTTTTTTGTTTTTAGGATGAAAAAGGGAAATTCTTTTCTTTGAAAACTTAGCTAATGATGATTAATTCATGAATTTGCAGGTTTGCACATAGTTAATCATGATTGAATGGAAATAACACGAACATGAAATTGATGACATCATTTTCTTACAAGAATGTCAAGTAAATGAGGGCGGCCTTGCGAAATTGTGGCTTGTTAAAGTACTTGAAACTCCAAAATATGAGGAAAGAAGTTCTTTTACTTGAATATTTGATCGGGTTGTGGGATAATGACGAGAAAGAATTTTGAATAGGACCACACATGATTGATATTGACATGGATGATGTGTACTTATTGACTAGGCTCTTGAGGAGAGGAGCACCTATTGTTTTTTTTGGACATCGGGCCACTCCGTGACTGACAGAGGCATATGTTCCCAATATTGCATACCAGGGTCACGTTTGGTAGGAGGGAGGATCGTCATAAAAAATGTGTTGGATTTATCTCTTCGATCCATCCTCTTTGTGATCACAAAATTGGCAGTAAGTACTAGTGGTCATCTCGCTTCCAAGTCCCATATATCTTATGCCATTCAGTGCTTGGAGCTTAGGCTATTCAATTGGAGTGCAGGGTTTTTAAAGAACATTAAGGAGAATATCTCCAAATGTCTAATAGGAAGGTAGAAACAGTTTGGGTATGGATCATTCTTAGTATCACTTTTCCTAGAGTGGGTTCCATAGATGCAACCACAAGTTGCATTAATAGCACGCCCCACGACTGAGCCCCGTACAGAGCGGTGGACTAGTCTTTCCCCTAGGTTGGGGAATGAAACCTTGGCCTTTCAATTTACTGATGATTTATTTTCATGGTGGAGGAGGAAGCTGGTGGTGATCGACGATTTTCCATATGTGAAATCAAATAGACAAGGTATGTAATTTTCTATTTTCAGAAGGTTTCAAAAATAGCCCAAAGAATAAGGCTACTGGATCTACAGTTCTTTGGCACCTCACAGAGAGGATGCCATCCCTAGTTGGAGCCCATGTTGGTCACCAATAAAAAAAAAATTATGACCTGGTGTCAAAATTCTAAAATTAGTGAAGGCGTTAAATTAAATGGTTTGGAGTCATGATAAATTGACAGAAGGGTTAAAAATGACATAAAACAATTAAATTTGGTGAAGAAATTAATCAGATCGGGCCTGAAATAATTTTAATCATGATCCATCAAAATCAACGACCAGGAAGCATTGCAGAGTTTAAAGTTGTGCGAGAGATAATTATGAAGAGAGGTCCCACAATCCAAACCATGTTTTCTATCAAGGAGTATGTGTCAGTGTCAGATTGATTGTGGAATGATAAGTGGGTTGTTCCAAAACTGCCAATCCACATCTCCGCAATTTGAAAAGTATAAAATTTTGATTTGACATTTTCATTTTTTATTATTTTCAAACTCAAGAATAGTTGGAACACTATCACGACCTCCATTTTCTATTGTAGCCAAAATTTGCACCACTGCAACTCACTTCCAGGTATTTATACCATCGCCATGTATCCCATATCAATGTCAGTAGCAGATTAAGACCTTGAATATAATGAGGAAGCCCTAATTGAAATAGATGCAGATTTATTTGATCCTGATATCACTATTTCCCCCATTTCCGTGTCTCGAAGCAACTTGGTTGATATAAAGGGAAATAATATTCCATTTTTAGAAGTAATCTAGGCCTCCATTGTCCCATATGTTGTCAATCTCTCTTTCCCATTTCCTAAATTTGTAGGTTGGTGCACTGAGCAATATTCTCATTTAGAAAGGGTAATTGTAAATAAACAGGGGTCTCAAGGCATGTGTAGAATAGATAATATGTCAATTCGAAAGTCACTCAATATACCATAAACATTTTCCTTTAATTCTGAGTCATTCAACAAAGAAAAAGTGATTAGGGTTTATAGAAAATGTTAGCCAGATCTCAAAAGTCAATTTCTACAACAAATCATTAAACATGAACAAATGCCAGAGAGTATCTCCTTACTAATGAGTATCAACATGATGGTCATTGAAGTTCAGTGGGTATGTTCCCTGTTGAGTCATGTCCTAGGTCTAGATAGTGATAAATATGTTTTGGAAGTCATGCTTGGTTTTATTTTGATTTTTTTCAAGTCGAAGTATGGTCAGTCAGTCCAAATAAATTTTGATAAATTCCTATTTGACACCATTCACAAGAAGCTAGTGAATTTCTACTCTTTGAAACATTTTAGATACTATACATATATGTTAAAAAAATTCTTAGCAAGTAACCATGGAGAAATCCATGAAGCATCTTTTGTATGTACTAAATGTAAAAGAATCGCTTTGGTCATATTCGTCAACAAGGTCATGTCAAGAATCTATTCTCTGATTTTTAATACAAGTTTACCCAGAGTTTTCGAGGACATGAAGATTCATATACAACCAAATCTAGAAAAAAGAGTAGGAGACTTGGGTACTTTATATGCATTCAAAAATGATTTGGGTATATGGTTTTCATGAGTCTCCTTACTTGTTACCTATTTTCCTAACTCCCATGATTTTTTCTCTTTAGTTCATCAGGACGAGAATCATCTCTGAGACAAAGAAATTCATAAAATTGCAAAGAGCCTCTAACATTAAATCACCCTTTTTTATTGGTCCTTTCGTCATTAAGTCTAGATCATGTTTATCACAGGTTAAGAAAAAAACTCAAAGACTTTGTTTTTTCATAAATACAAGGAAGAAAATATGATCCACATCAGATTATATCCAAGAGAAGACAGATGAATAAAAATGCACCTTATGAACATGGGAATGTTAAAGGCTTGGATAAACTAGCTAATATGGAAGTGTGCATGGATGTGGAAGCACCATTGTAGCAAGTAAAAACACATCAAGCTCCTCAAAAGTTGGTGATTAAAATTCCTAAAGATAGTCTGTACAACAAAAGAATCATTTCAAAGACTATGGATATTGATGTTGAACAAACTGCTAAAAAGAAGATGAAAATTATTCAGCTAAAGCAGATTGTAGATTTGGAAGATGAAGGACCCATAGATCAAGTGAATTTGAACATTGTGGAAAGTGGTACCAGTATTGTAGAAATTGAGGAAAGAAGTCAGCTTGAAAGTGAAGGAAGCTCAAGAGCCCTTCATAGTCAAAAATATTATTTTGATAAAGCACCTGATACATCCTATTAGTCCAAAGAAGACCTAGAATAAAAGTATGATGAAAAGATAAATGTGGATTTGGGTGAAATAAGGGATTTGTTTCCTAAAGTGGAATTTTTTTTTCAACAGAAAGCTTCCTTGTTTCTTGTGAGGGATATTGAAAATAAAAAATTTAATATTGCAGTTGCAAAGGAAGATAAAGTGTCTGAGATTAAAATTAAATATGACAATATAAGTGCCCCTGACAAAGTGAAATTCCATAAGCAGACCAATGATTTGTTGTATTTTGATAATTTGAGTTTAAGTTTAAAAACATGGCATCCTTAGCTGCAAAATTAGAAGGACGGATAAGACAGGAAAAAGCATCCAACAAATCTTGGCAAACTCAAATTAAAAGGGTTGAGTCTGAAGGCTCTCAAGGTGTGAAGTATTTACTGGATGAAAAATATAAAATAATTCAGAGTTTGAAGAAAAAGTTGAAGATGTTTGGTACATAACACCGACAGACAACAAAATTGGTAGCTTTAGAGGAGGAAAAAGAAACATTTTGGAAAGAAGCACTAGATTAGAAGGCTAAGATTTTGCAGCTGGAAAAGGAAAAGATGGAATGGTCTCAAGAAAATGTAGACTTGGTGACTAGAACTATGGTATTATCTGTTGGATTACTAAGAGGGGGGGTGAATATGTAATAGAGCAATTTAATCATTTTTAACCATATAATCTAAGTGTTATATCAATGAAGAATTATCATCCAATAACTGAAGAGAAAATAAGAAATGAACAAATGAACAAACATACGCATACACAATACACCAGTGTTTTACGTGGAAACCCAAATCGGGAGAAAACCACAGAATGTTTTTTCTTACATGTCTTGAAGAATTACATTCATTGGAAGAAACAACTTCCTTTGTTTTCCAGCTACAACTAGAAGGAGGCTCCAACCCCTAGTTTCTCAAGCTACAACCTAAGGGAAGCTCCAACTCCCTAATTCTCTGGCTACAACTAGAAGGAGCCTACAACCCCCTATGTTCTCCGGCTACAACCGAAAGGTGGCACAACCACCTATCCTTGCCCCATCCTACCACCCTGAAGTAGAAGTAGAATGATGGAACCACTCTCATCCTTCCACTATGAGATATTCCGTTGTAAACTTGTACCAATAAATCTGAACCATGCATCAACCTATACCTCAACCTGTAATCAACCTGTACCATAAACAAGTGCATCAAACATGCACCAACTTGGACCAAATAATTTGTAATCAACCTGTACCATAAACAAGTGCATCCAACCATGTACCAAGTATTAATCAATCATGTGTCAACTACTCATCAACTATGACTCATCAATATGTACCAACATCATCAACTATACACCTCATGTATGTGCCAACTCATCAACTACTTGTCTCAACCATGTACTCAACATGTACCTCAACCAAAACCCCTCATAAATTTCATCATCCAAATCTGATTTGTAGCTCTGTAATAGACTTGGTGTATATGATCACATTCCTGCAAACCTTCCTTAACTTCAACAACAAGAGACTAGCATTTTCATCAAACTTTTCTTTAGTCTCACATGCCTAGTTTTGGATTAGTCAACAACCCTAACTTGAAGTAATCATAACTTTGTACCTGTAATGTATACAGATCTGAAACTAATAAACAATGTTCTTTAGTGTGTTTTATGCAATTCCTCCAGGTGTCACTACTTGGAACCTCTCAAAAAAGGAGTTATAGAAAAAATGGCATACCTTGCTGAATTCTGGCTTATTGTAGAGAGCGACCTTGTACAGAGTTCCCTGCATAAAATATTTATTGAATTGATTTGAAACTTTTAAAACACATAATATATACTATAACCTAACCAACACATTTGGTTTCACTAAATTTTGATCTGTTATGAATAAGTTATGATGTTTTTACCCGAAACACTTGTTTTTGACTAGTTTCAGGACTAGCCACAAACCCTATTTTCCACGGAGTGTAACTCCAAAAATACAATGACCCACAACATGAAACTTTTACCATAGATACTTGGATATTTTTTCTCAATGGCATAGAAATTTTACGATCTGAATCTTTATAGAAAAAAAGTTATAGCAAAAATGGTGAGATGACTTGTAAATAACATACCTTGGAAAGCACTATCAAAAGAATTTATCCTTCCTTGCATTTCGGCCTTCTTTTCTTCACCTTCCCTTAGAATTTTGGATTAGATATCCTTTGTTACCTCAAACACCTATAGATATTCAATATTCTCAAGTGTGATTAAAATTAGAGAGTCTTGCCTCTTATTTATACTCTCCACGTAGCTTCCTTAAAAACATCTTCTAGGTCACTTGGCCCCACTTTCCTTATTTTAGGGTTAACCCACTTCTAATTTCTCCATTAAATTTATTATTGAAATAATTTATTTTGTATTCACTTTGAATTATAATACACTCATTACTTCACTTTATTATTTACCTTCTAAAAT
Source organism: Picea engelmannii (assembly GCA_009831015.1). Lineage (NCBI taxonomy): Eukaryota > Viridiplantae > Streptophyta > Pinopsida > Pinales > Pinaceae > Picea > Picea engelmannii. The sequence goes on from ML781508.1 coordinate 1,018,986, forward strand.
CTCTTAAACCACTTTGACTACTTTGACCTTTTGGGGCTTCTAGATGACATATGAGGGTCCTCCAACTTCATAAGGCCATAACTCTCAAACGGTGAGGAGTTGTATGAAGTTACACATACAACCGGAAATGGAATGACATGTAATATCGATATAGAATAATATTATCTGAAAATATATCATAACTCATACCATTATCCATCAAACAAACTTGGGTTCATTACCAAAACCTAGGGTCTCCAACTTCTCATGGCCATAACTCACTAACCATGAGGAGTTATGTGACGTTCCACATACCACTGGAAATGGAATGACAAGAACTATCCATCTAATATAGTTTACCTGACAAATTCATTGTCATTCATCTCATTATTCCACAATTAAGCATCGATTCTCTTACTCTGCAAAGTGTCTTCCCATGATTGCTTTCACCATAAGAGGACCACTTTGGAGTTCATCCATCTTTACTTATTATCAACCATGACAAGACGATAATGAGTCATATTTACATCAAACAATATTGGGTCCAGTACCCAAACCTTTGTGTTGCGGGGCTTTCTTCAAGGGTTGACATCAATGACAACCAACCTTAATCAACATTATCCCCTGCTGCAGGAACTTGATCAAACATTAAAGACATTGTTCAGGATATGTCACAAGTCATTCTAAAAGGAGGAGAGAACAAAGGGTTAAAGGAAATCATGTAGAAATTGGAGCAGGAAGTGCGCGCAAAGGATGAAAAGATATCCCAAGTTCAAAAGGAAAAGGTAGTCATTCAGGAGAAGATTAATAAATTGAATTCAAGAATGAGAGGTAAAGGTTTGTTGAAATGAGCTAAACATATCATATGGGATTCTATATATGTTGAGGCTACAAAATTTAGATCATATTTGAATTTGGTAAGTGATAAAGATAATATAGAAATCACAGCCAAGCATAGATGCACTGTTGTTAATGAGGCTTTATCCAAAAATCCATCTGAATGGGCACAAAATTCCATTAATCTTCTCAATTCATTTCCTCCTGTAGATCTTCAGACCATTGGGGTAAAACACATGACTGCATTGATTATCTGGGCCAAAAGGATTATTACAAAACATGATCTTTTGAAATCAGTTCTGAATAAAGCAATGCAGATGGAACAAAGTGTGCAAAATTTCAAGAATTTATTTGAAGAATTGTTAATAAAGGGCCTTCCATCATTCTGGGATGGTAAAGGTAAGTTGCAGGATCAAGAAGAATATAATGCACTCTTGACTCAATCAAATATGGAACACTCCAAATTTGAAACCCTGGAGGAGGGTTTAAAAGGGGCTACTTTAGTTGATAAACTAAGTACAAAATTTGAAATTTTAAATTAGTTTAAGACAATCAAACTTGGTCTACCTGTCATGTCTTATGCCACTTGTATTGACTTGGAAATTTTAATTAAGGAAATGACATATTATGAGATTCCTTCTGAATTGCAATGGAAATAAATAGTCAGATTGGGCAAGACCAAATGTAATTTTTGAGGACCGAGTAAATGATTTCCAACTGTCGACCAAAAGGTAGAAAATCAAATGAAGATACAATCGAAGTCAAAGGACAAAGATAGAGGACCAAACTGCAGAAATATCCGCAAATCCTAGATTTTGTGAACTGAAATTTTCCATTTTAAGTGTAATTGGTTCAAACCGATTGGAATCAAATAATTGTATAAATACAGTAGCTTTTGATGTATTAGAGGTTGGCATAAGTAAAAAGGGACGTATTGTACTGATCATTGTAATAGTTTCTAAATTTGAATGAATACAAGTGGAGATGTCTAGAGTTTTTTCATAGATTCATGTGGTGATGACTTGAACTATGTGCTTCCTTTTGTGTATGTTTCTCTAGTTTTCTATCTCTTCATCTCCAACATTTCATATGTTTAAAATTGGATTTTAATGGGTCTGAAATTCATCTAAATGGTGCTTTATACCTAAGCAATTTTGAATTATGTTTTCTTTCTTAACTCATAAGAATTCATCTCTTATGGTGCTCTGATTGATGTTATATGTTTTCCTCTTTCTTCCATCTTATCACAACAAATTAAAAGACTAAAATTTCATCACCTACCTTGCCTTTGCTTCTTTGAGAAATCTACCTACCAAACACTATTTCAATTGTTTTCAGAGTTGACTCCATTTCCCAACAAGTTTCATTCCTTCTTGCGAGCAAACCCCATAAATATTTCATCAAATCAAAATCTAGACATTAAACCTTTAGAGAAGATCCATCTTCCAAGACACCAAGTGACAAGAGAGATCCCTCTCTGAACTGAAAGGGATAGTTTTTGTTGATTAAAGTTGGTTGTCATTGATGTCAACCCTTGAAGAAATCCTCGTAACACAAAGGTTTGGGTAATGGAACCAATATTGTTTGATGTAAATATGACTCATTATTTTTTTGTCATGGTTAATAAGAAGTAAATATGGATGAACTCCAAAGTGGTCCCCTTATGGTGAAAGCCCTCACGGGAAGACACTTTGCGGAGTAAGAGAACCCATGATTAATTGTGGAATAATGAGATGAAGGATAGTGAAGTTTTCTGGGAAAATATCCTATATGGATAGTGCTTGTCATGCCATTTTCGGTGGTATGCTGAATGTAACATAACTCCTCACGGTTAGAGAGTTATGGCCATGAGAAGTTGGAGACCCCAGGTTTGGGTAATGGACCCAAGATTGTTTGATGGGTAACGGTATGAGTTATGATATATTTTCAGATAATACTATTCTATATGGATAGTACATGTCATTCCATTTCTGGCGGTATGTGGAACATTACATAACTCCTCACGGTTTGAGAGTTATGGCCTTACAAAGTTGGAGGACCCTCATATGTCATCTAGAAGCCCCAAAAGGTCAAAGTAGTCAAAGTGGTTTAAGATATTTTAAAAGGTAAATAATAAAGTGAAGTAATGAGTGTATTATAATTCAAAGTGAATACAAAATAAATTATTTCAATAATAATTTTAATGGAGAAATTAGAAGTGAGTTAACCCTAAAATAAGGAAAGTCGACCACGTGACCTAGAAGATGTTTTTGAGGAAGCTACTTGGAGAGTATAAATAAGAGGCAAGGCTCTCTCATTTAACAAACACTTGAGAATATTGAATATCTATATGTGTTTGAGGTAACCAAGGATATCTAAACCATAAGTTTGAGTGAAGGTGAAGAAAAGAAGGTCAAAATGCAAAGAAGGATAAATTCTTTTAATGGTGCTTTCTAAGGTATGTTATTTACAGGTCATCTCACCATTTTCGCTATAAAGTTTTTTCTATAATGATTCAGACCGTGAAATTTCTATCCAGGTATATGTGGTAACAAATTCAGCTTGTGGGTCGTTGTATTTTTGGAGTTACACTCCGTGGAAAATAGGGTTTGTGGCTAGTCCTGAAACTAGTCAAAAACAGGTGTTTCGGGTAAAAACATCATAACTTCTTCATAACAGATCCAAATTAAGTGAGAAAAAATGTGTTGGTTAGGTTATAGTCGATAGTAGTTTTTTTAACACTTTTAGAGAATTTCAACAAATATTTCGTGCGGGGCATGCTCTACAAGGTCGCTCTCTAGAATAAGCTAGAATTCAACAAGGTATGCCATTTTTTCTATAACTCCTTTTCTGAGAGGTTCCAAGTAGTGACGCTTGGAGGAATTTCATAAAACATACTTATGAAAATTGTGTATCAGTTTCATATATTTATAAATTACAAGTACAAAGTTATGATTACTTCAAGTTAGGGTTGTTGACTAATCCAAAACTAGGCATGTGAGACTAAAGAAAAGTTTGATGAAAATACTAGTCTCTTGTTGTTAAATTTAAGGAAGGTTTGCAGGAATGTGATCATATAAACCAATTCTATTACAAAGATACAAATCATATTTGGATGATGAAATTGATGAGGTCTTTTGGTTGAGTTACATGTTGAGTACATGGTTGAGACAAGTATTTGATGAGTTAGCACATACATGAGGTGTATAGTTGGTGATGTTGGTTGATGAGTAGTTGACACATGATTGGTACATAGTTGGATGCACTTGTTTATGGTACAGGTTGATTATAGGTTGTTTGGTATAGGTTGGTGCATGGTTGATGCACTTGTTTATGGTACAGGTTGATTACAGGTTGTTCGGTATAGGTTGGTGCATGGTTGATGCACTTGTTTATGCTACAGGTTGATTACAGGTTGAGGTACAGGTTGATGCATGGTTGATGCATGGTTCAGATTTATTGGTAAAAATTTACATTGGTATATCTCATAGTGATAGTGTGACAGTGGTTCCATCATTCTACTTCTACTACAAGGTGGCAGGATGAGGCAAGGATAGGTGGTTGTAGCCACCTTCTGGTTGTAGTCGGAGAACATAGGGGGTTGTAGCCTCCTTCTGGTTATAGCCAGAGAATTGGGGAGTTGGAGCTTTGCTCAGGTTGTAGCCTGAGAAACTAGGGGGTTGGAGCCTCCTTCCAGTTGCAGTTGGAAAACAAAGGAAGTTGGTGCTTCCAATGAATGTAATTCTTCAAGACATGTAAGAAAAAACATTACGTGGTTTTCTCCCGATTTAGGTTTCCACGTAAAACACTGGTGTATTGTGTATGTGTATGATTGCTCATTTGTTCATTTCTTATTTACTCTGTAGTTATTGGATGATAATGATTCATTGATATAACACTTGGATTATATGGTTAAAAGGGATTAAATTGCTCTATTACTGATTCACCCCACCTCTCAATAATCCAACAATTGGTATCAGAGTCAGTTCCTTAAGGAAATAGTTTAAGCACTGGAAGGAGATCATGGATTATTCTGAGAATGGAGTACCAATGTTTAATGGTCATAATGGTTTTAAGTATGAGATGTGGGGCATAAGGACAGAAGTATTTTTACAGGCACAGGGACATTATATTCAAAAGGAAAATATTCAAATTTTTGAATAAGCCCAATAGGTCATCGTGAACTTAAGAACTCAACTAGAAGAAGCCAAAAAGATCGAAGAAAATCTTGAATATCAAAAGTAGTGTTTGGAAACCAACATAGCAGGACAAAAGGAAGAAGCAGAAATGAGAGACAAGATATTGACAGATCATCTTAAGGAAAGAACTAACGATCTAAACCATCTTGAGGTAGAGTTTGGTCAAGAAGAGAAAGGACCTAAAGAAGAAATAATCACATTAAAAATTCAGCTTGAAGAAGCGAAAAGAACAGAAGAAGTCATGAAGTGTCAGATAATGAAGAAAGAGGAAAAGGTTGAGAAGCTTAAAGAAGAAGTTGTCACATTGAGAAGTAAAATTGTCAAGCTCAACATGAACATTGAAGAGATAGAAACATCCACATCAGTTATAGATAATGAAGAGAAGCACTCTAGGTTGCTAGAAAAGAAGAATGAAGAAAATAGAAAGAGTTATGTAGAAGTACTCAAAGGAAGGAATCATGGTCAACTAGAATCTAAGAAAACTATTAAAGATACATCTTCAAGGGGACCATCCATGTTCAAGCCACAAAGAAGCTTCAATCATGATCATGATCAATCAAGACAAAAATTCAAAAGGACTACGCCACAAAGAAGATCATTCACTCCCAAGTATGCAAATTTATTTTGTGGTCATTGTTTTTATTGTACTAACTTTGGACATAAGGTTGCAGATTGCAGGGAGTATAAAATAAATGTTCAAGCAAGATGTGCCTATGTGGTTGCATGTAACATTGAGTGTTACAAATGTCATAAATATGGACACATAGCCAGTGATTGTAGAAGCATGATCGATACTTCCATGAAAGAGAATACTGATATCAGATATAAGAAAGTATGGATAAGACAACAATAAGAGCAGGTGAACAAAGACTAGGTACCAGAGATCGCAGGATTGGCAATAAAACGAGATGAAGAAAATTCTACAAAGAAAAAGAAAGATGTCAGATACAGAAAGGTTTGGAAAATAATTGAAAGGAAGGAAGGGAAACTAAATAAGGAATAGGTTCAATATATTGTACTTTCAGGCATTGTAGTGAAAGATGAATCCATAGACAGAAAGAAAGAATTCAGAGCTCAGATAGATAATGAATCTACCCATGAAAATGATGATGAATCTACCAATGAAGATGATGATGAATACACATCAGAGCAGGAATTGTTCTGAGCCATTCATCTTAGAGACTCCCAAGTAATATGAATATTGGACGGGGGGAGTCTATGCGATAGTTGTGACAGACCAAAGAACCATCCTTTGAGCAGCTTGCAGAGTTTGAGAAGACAGATTCAAAGCAATTAGTTATCATAAGTACAATTTGACAGTATAATGATAAATGGTTTATCATTATGGACAGTTGTGCAAGTAGAGTCTTGGACAGTATGGACATATATGGATTCGTAAGAACACTTAGCAGGTTTAGATAGATATATGATAGTGGACAAGAGCATGGATTCATAGATTGGTTCAGAGAGTGGTTCAGAGACAAAGGAACAGTATCATAATGGATGATAATTACACAGGAAATGGATAAAACAATGCTAATGGATTACAAATTGATAGATATTTTTTTTGGAAACAGGCAGTGCATACAACAGTTCACATTCAAAACAGAGTAATTGTTAGGGTCCTAACCTGCACATAGGTAGATCAATATATTCATATGTAATAAAGGTCAATATTAATAAGGCCTTTCAATAAAATAGAATAAGGCAGATGTAAGAAGATCTAATAGAAGCTTCTGCTTCTAGAAGGATCTTCCTCTAGATGCTTCTCTTGATAGACATATTTAGTATAAATAAGGGTCGAGGGTATGAAAACCCTAGCTTGGATATTATTGTAGCAGAGTGCTTCTCGACTGGAGGTTGCCCCCTCGAAGAGGCCCGTGAACATTTCTTTCTGAATCAAAGTGTTATTTCTATTGTTGTTATTATATCATGTATGTGTTATTGTGGAGATTATGCTGGTTATATTACTGTTATTCTGCCATTTCTAGCATTTTATTTATGTTATGCATATTTATTATATCTGGTATCTTGCAAGTGGTATCAGAGCACTTTCCTTGGCAGAAATTGTGGGAATTTTTTTTCAGGGTAGAGACGTATTCTGACGTCTTTAAGCCACAGAGATTTGTCATTATGTGCATAAACCCATGGTTGAGGGATTCATATACGTAGGAAATACAAGTGGTTCTTAAGAACACATCTGTTGGCCACCCTTGTAACCCCTATTGGTACCCCTTCAAGTGGTAGCGCATTAGACATCACCTGTGTACGGATTGGCCTAGATTTCCTGAATCCCTCTTTAGATAAACCTATCGGCCATTGGACTGCTATAGTGTCACTGAGAAAAACACTCAGGAAGATACTCTCTAGTACCTGGGTAGTTGGGTAGTACAACTAAGGGTACGATCTATCCTCCTTAGTTAGTGCCCTGAGATATTGTGTCGAGTACTACTTTTGGACCCCACATGTATATCAGAGAGATATAGCACATGGCACACCCTTGTATGTAGAACCCTTGAATATGTAACCCTTGGGGGGACAGAAACATAAACAAATTAAAACATACCAGATCTATTGTCGTGCAACTATGTTCGGGTTGCCAAGTAAATACACATTTCTTTCTGGTTAAGCATTTGGGGAATTCTATTGAATTGGTGTTCATCACCTCCTTCGAGACTCACGACATGGTCTAACATCCTCCCATGGATCCATTAACTCTGGTGGTGATGAGTTTACCAATCACCCATGGGTTTTGGTCTAACGGTAGCAATACTGCCACTAAATTGGTATCAGAGCAAAAGGTTATGGGTTCAATTCCACTTGATTGGTGTCAAGTATCTTAGTTGGTGTTGAGAGCCCTCATTTGGTGTTGAGGGGGAGATTGTTGAATTGGTGTTCATCACCTCCTTAGGGACTCGCAACATGGTCTAATAGCCTCCTGTGGATCCATTAACTCTAGAGGTGATGATTTTACCAATCACCCGCGGGTTTTGGTCTAACGACAGTCATACTGCCACTAAATATCAACCAATTGTTGAACAACTGAGAGGGGGGGTGAATCAGTTGCACCTGTGCTTAAACAATTATTCTTATTTTAAACTCTTTACACAACATTTAATGATAGTCACAATAATGCAGGGAAGTAAGCAATAGAACATTCAATATCAGTGACACATATGAGATACACAGAGACAGATATTTCCTGAGGAAACCCATACAGGGTAAAAACCTATTCTTCTTTATATGATAAGTAATCTTTACATTCTTTATATTATCATACATATGAGCACCAACTCATAATGAGGCTACAACCTCTATTTTGCAAAATTCTACTTGCTGAGAGCACCAACTCTCTGGATTCTCTAGCACCAACTAGAAGGAAGCACCAACTCCCTGGTTTCTCTAGCACCCACTAGAAGGAAGCACCAACTCCCTCGTTTCTCTAGCACCCACTAGAGGGAAGAGCCAACTCCCTAGTTTCTCTAGAACCCACTAGAAGGAAAATCTAACTCCCTAAGTGTTACAGCACCAACTGGATGGAAGCACCAAATTCCAGTCACACAGGCACCAACCTATATAACGGAGAACAACAGTTCTCCCTTGCACCACCCTACCACCCTATTTTCTCTGGCTGCAACCAGATGGAAGCTACAACTCCCTATGTTCAAGCACCCACTTGAACCTCTGAGGACAATCGTCCTCCCTAGCACCTCCCTACCACCCTAAAATATAAATCTTTGCTAATAACACTTATTACAGTGAAATAAAGTTCTTCAAAAACATACCGGTCTCATCGCTGATCTGATACACTACGTTGCTCTTCCTGCATCAATGTCTTATGCACACTCCTCTTACGCTTTATGTTCTTCTACCATTTTTTCTCTGTGTTCCATGTCCATTCAATGCACCACACCTCTTCTGTGCATTTCTGCTACTGCGCTCTGCCTCTTTCTTCACACGTCCATCATGCTCAACCAAAAAACCCCCCATCTCTTATTTGTTCTATATTATTTTCTATCTATGTGCTCCTTCTGCATGTAATGTTCACCAAAATCCTCATGTCGATTACTCTACCTGATCATCATTGCAACTCTTCAGCTTCTCTGGAGATTCAACCCATGCGTCTAGCATCACTGGGTGTTATGTTGAGATTGCTCAGCTTGTCTGGCAGTTGAGACTCTTCATCTTCTCTATCATAGTCGAGCTAATCCTCTCTGTTGCAGTTACAGGCTTCAACACCCATCTATCTGTCAATCGTATCTATGAATAGTCTTCAATCACTGGAAGATGCCTCAAACCTCTTCATATTCTCTGATGATCATGCTGAGGCCTCTTCAAGTCCTTTGGTAGAAACCATCAGTCATTTCTAGCAGTTACACTGTGAAGTGAAACAATATCCATTTGATCATATTCAAGTTCACCTGCACCATTGGATGGAGTTCGTAGGGTCTTGCGTTTAATTTGTCATTTTTCATTTTGGCATTTCGGGATTTCTGCGGGTAAGGTTTCTTTTCGCTTCACGTACTGATCCCCAAAGCTCCGAAATTGAGCTTGGTTGCACTAGATCCTTCCTCCATATTCCACCGATGTGACCAATGGTTGTGACCATAGGCTAAGCCAAAAGGTGTTTCCGCATTTCGACGATTCCTATTGCGAGGCATCTCGACTCTCCAAGTCGCAGTCCCCGAAACTCCGAAATGGAGCTTGCCACTTTAAGATTTTATCTATAGCTATTCGATGATGTGACCACCACCAATGACCGAGAACTTATCTATAAAGTGCTTTCGTGATTTCGCAATTTAACATTTCATCATCCTTGATGCGAAGATTTCTTGACAACTCCAAGTCCCAGTATCTGAAACTCCGAAATGGAATCGGATCAACGACATTTTGGCAATTCGCGTTTCGCCGTTTCGGGACTCCTGTGGTGAAGAGTCTCGACGCTTAACTCCTCCAACTCCTGGTATTCGAAGTTCCTAAATGGAGTCATATCAAAGATCCGGTATTTCATTGTTTCACATTTTGGCAATTTGACATTTCAACACTTCTGTGGTGTAGTGTTTTGACACTTCAACTCCCGGTATTCGGGACTCCGAAATGGAGTTATTTCCCGACCTACGAAGCTCTTTGTTGATGTGCCTATTTTGGGATTTCGTCATTTCTTGTTTCGGAAATTTGGCATTTTGGCACTCCTGTGATGAAGTGTTTCGACACTTAAACTCCTGGTATCTGGGACCCCAAAATGGAGTTATTTCCTGGTCTGCGACATTCTTTGTTGGTGTGCCTATTTCAAGATTTTGGTGTTTCACATTTCACGATTCTGGGACTCCTGTAGTAAGAGTTCTTGACATCCCCAACTCTCGATATCCGAAATCCTGGTATCCAAAACTGTCTCCTGCTTTCAGGATTTTGACTTTTCACATTTTGCGATTCCGGGACTCCTGTGGTGAGAGTTCTTGACATCCCCAACTCCCAATATCTGAAATCCCAGTATCCAAAACTGTCTCCTGCTTTTGGGATTTTGGTGTTTTGCATTTCATGATTCCGGGACATGTCATGAGTGTCCTTGACACCTCCACCTCCCAGTATCTGAAACTCCAAAATGGAGTCGGATCAATTTATCCCTGATCTTCATTTCCTATCTGTAAACCATCAAATGATCAAGCACACTCTTGCACTCTGCATGCACCTCTACACTTATCTTCCTAAGCTTTCGTTGTCCCTATTTTCCCATCACTGCATACTTTGAACTTTCCATCAATGACAACCACACCTGCCTAAAAACATGCCAACAATTTCATCATTGCAGTATTCTTTAGACCGGAGTATAACTCCGTAGGTGTAAAAAAAAAAAAGTCTAGAAATTTTTTCACCATTATTTGAGACCTATTCCATTGGATTCATCTCTTCATCCTTATCACATTCATCCATATCATTTTTTGGCAAATTTTTTTACCCCACCTACCCCTTTTCAATTCACCCATCCTCATGGCCCATACCCATAGCCAAGATCTGGAAACTCGCTTCAACACCTTGCAATCTGGTTTCCTCAAGACCCAAAAAGAATTGAAACAACTTAGTGCTACTGTTGCCTCCATAGATTCATCCATCAATACAACCATGCAGTCCTCAATGGAGGAATTCAAACAAGAACTGACCACCCATCTTGAATCTATCTTTGCATCACTCTACACCAAACTAAAGATCCCTACAGATGACCCTTTCTCTGAAGCACCTCCCAATACTGAAGGCGAACATTCCTCCCATTCCCATACCTTTCATCCCCATCACTTTCAACGTGAGCTATGCCTTCCGCAGGTGGATGTGACCAAATTTTATGGCTTGGATACACTGGTTGGGTAACCCAAATGGAACATTATTTCTCTTTATACGACATCACCGATGACTTGGCCAAACTCCGGTATGGTGTTCTCCATGTAGATCAAGAATGTTGGCAATGGTGGCAATGGAGAAAAACTTCCCGTCAAGGGTATATTGCTTGGACCCAATTTGTGACTGAGCTTTATGAATGCTTTGACATGGAAACCAACCATTTGGGCCGTTTGACAAAGTTGAAACAATCCAGAATAGTAGAAGACTTCATATCTTCCTTTGAGTGCTTGGCTTTTCGAGCAGAGGGCATGACTGATGCTTTCTTTCGAGAAGGTTTTATCACTGGCCTCAAGGAGGAGATTCGGGCCCATGTCCTCATGGCTCGACCCTCGAGTTGGGTGGAGGCTACTAAAGGATATAAAGAAGCACAACAGGTTGTATCCTCTCAAAACCGAAAAACCTCCTTTATCCCTCTCCCTAAACCCATCACTCCCACTACACCCTCCACCCCATTAAAGATCCAAAAATTGACCAGGGCTGAAATGGATGAACGCCAACTCAAAGGCCTTTGTTATAATTGTGATGAAAAATATTTCCCAGGCCACAAGTGTAAGGAACAAAAGCTTTTTATGGCCATCTCTGAGGATATTTCAAAAGAGGATGTTGAAACTCCCCTTGTGTCTAAGTCGCCTGAAATCACTGACATAACCCCTCCCTCAGACCCTCCTGAAGTAGAACCCATCATTTCCCTCAATTCTCTCACAAGCTTCTCTGCTCCCCAAACCCTCAAGTTAATCAGTTACATCAAGCATCAGAAGGTCATCATTTTGGTTGATAGTGGAAGCACCCATAATTTTATTCATTGTCGTATTTCCCAAGAAACTCATTGCTACATCCATGTTGTCAACAATTTCCCAATCATGATTGTCAATGGTGGTTCCATGAAATGTGGAGGGAGCTGTGAAAATGTGTGTCTCAAAATTGGTGACTACCACCTAAAATCCCATATGTTTTCTATCGACATGGGTGGTTGTGACATTGTGTTGGGTGCAGACTGGCTAAGAACTTTGGGTCCCATTCTCATGGATTTTAAGTCATTAACCATGCAATTCGACCAGGAAGGCCACCAACATAAATTCCAAGGCATCATTGTTGGTTCACCTGAGGTCATTAGTTCCCATCGCATGGAAAAGATGCTCAAAAAAGGTCATTCTGGTGTCATTTCCCAACTCCATGCCATACAAGCAACAGAGACACCCCCAGTGCTGCAGAACCTCCAAGCCCTCCTTTCTAAACATCGAATGGTATTTTCCACTCCCCAAGGACTGCCTCCTTCTCGCGGTGTTCATGATCATTCCATTCCCCTTGTACCTGAAAGCCTTCCTCCCAATATCCATCCATATCGCCACCCCTTTTCACAAAAAAATGAAATTGAGAAAATGGTCTAGAAACTCCTTAATTCAGGCGTTATCCGCCCTAGTACGAGCCCTTTCTCTTCTCCTGTAGTCATGGTCCTAAAGAAAGAAGATTCTTGGAGAATGTGTCCTGACTTCTGTGCCCTCAATAAACTGACCATTAAAGACAAATTTCTCATTCCTGTCATTGATGACCTCCTGGATGAATTGAGTGGCGCCCAATTCTTTACTAAACTAGATCTTCGCTTAGGCTATCACTAGATACATATGAAAGAGGCAAACATTCCCAAGACGACCTTTCACACTCATGAGGGCCACTATGAGTTTTTGGTCATGCCCTTTGGCTTGTGTAATGGCCCCTCCACCTTCCAAAGCCTCATGAATCATGTCTTCCATCCCTTTCTCTATCATTTTGTCTTAGTTTTCTTTGATTATATCCTCATCTATAGCAAATCCTGGACAGACCATCTTACTCATGTGGATCAAGTTCTCCATCTACTTTCTCAGCACCAAATTTTCCTGAAATAGTTTAAATGTGATTTTGGCGCCTCATAAATAGAATACTTGGGTCATCTGGTTGGAAAGGATGGCATACAGGTGGATCCAAAAAAGATTGAAGCTATGCAAGACTGGCCACACCCAAAGACTCTCAAAATCTTGCATGGATTTATGGGCTTAACAGGGTATTATTGCAAGTTTGTTAAGAACTACAGAAAGATTGCATCACCTCTCACTGCTCTCCTCAAAAAGAACTCTTTCACTTAGACTCCAACCACTACTAAAGCTTTTCAAACCTTGAAGACAACCATGTGCACCACTTCGGTTCTAGCCCTTCCTGATTTCACAAAGACCTTTGTGTTGGAATGTGATGCCTCAGGGAAAAGAATCAACACTATCCTTATGCAAGAGGGTCGAGCTTTGGCCTTCACCAGCAAGCAACTATATGAAAGGAATCTGGGCAAACCCATTTATGAAAAGGAAACGTTGGCTATTCTACATGTTGTTGATATGTGGCACCCTTATCTCTTGGGGCAACGCTTCCAAATTAAGACTGACCATCAAAGCCTCAAGTACTTTCTAGAACAACACATTTCCTCCTCGAAGCAACAAAAATGGGTGACTAAGCTCTTTGGATATGATTATGAGATCATTTACAAGAAGGGAAAATACAATGTGGTGGCAGATGCACTATCCCAAAAATATGAAGAAGAAGTATCCCTTTTTTTTCTTTCCTTCATTGTACCCGATTGGCTCCAAGCTGTGTGCCAGGAATGGCTTCAAGATCCCAAAAGTTCGTATCTGATCTAGCAATTGCATACCAATGCTCTGGCTCCCCCAGGGTACTCTTGGCTCCATATTGAGATTTGATACCCTTAGCTCGATTTCTATTAATCAGAGAAATGTACAGAGACTGTAAAAATACAGACTGAAAGACTCGCTAGAATGGTGGCAGCTTATCTCTGAGAAGAGATGTGACGGCTACTCGCATTCGCAAGAAGATTATTACAATGAGGCTCTGAAGGCTGTTTTAAAATAAACGGGAATTCCAAAATTCCTAAACATCCAAAAACGTAACCCTAGGAGATGAAGCACCAAAAGTCATGTGGGCCCCGTTTGGGTAAGTGAGTACATCAACTTCCCGGGGTCGTAACTTTTGCATATGATCTTCGTTTTAGGCGTGTGATAGCTTGTTGGAAAGGTATCATTGAGGAGATTCATTTTTGGGGATCAATCATGCCTTTGGATATCATTGAGAACCTTGATCTCGAAAAATCTTCATTTGCGCCCTCAAAATGGTCCCAGAAGTTAAAACTTGCTAAAAATAGTAAATTACCAAAATTGACAAAAACATGTTTTGGGCCAGTTGGAGAAGGTGGGTGGCCATTGATATCCACCTGGATCAATCCTCCCTCCTTAGGAATCAATGGTCTCCATTACGTTGAGTTCTTGGGGGAGAGGGGAAAGTGATTGTTGAATCTGAATCTTGGTGATCTGCTTGCCTTGCTGGAGATGTGGCATTGCTTAGCTTGTTGAAGGCTATCACGAACCTTTGTTTGGAAGGTTTGGACATTTTTATCTAGTGTGTCTATTTTAGATGACTGTGTGTAGAAGGAATCTTCATGCTTTGCTGCAACCTTTCCGACCTGCTTCTATTGGATAGAAGGTGCTTGGGCCGAAGCTGTGGTGGTTGCAGTATCCTTCTGTTCACCCTTTGAACAGATTGTGGAGAAGATGAATTTTGTAGTATGAGATACTACCTTGCGACACTGTTTAGGTGGGGTAGTAGTTGGAACTACCTCTGGTATCTTGTAGAGATGACCCCCTAGAGTAATAATGACACTATGAGGTCGAGACTCATATATAGCATGGTGTTTCCACATATATGGCTAGCCCAAGAGAACATCACAGACATCCAGTGGAGAAACATCACATAATACCTCATCCTTGAAGGGTTGGATGTCGTATGACAATCGACACTGCTGGCTGACACGAAGATCGCATCCTTGGCGAAGCCACCCGATGTTGTATGGTTGCGGGTGTGGTGTTGTCGACAATCCCAACTGTTTGACGACCTCTGTTGAGATGAGGTTCTTTTGGTTTTTGCTATCAACAATAAAATGTAGCGAGGTCCCCTTCACCCACATCTGTGAATGAAAAAGGCGCTCCCCCTCTTCTGAATCTGTTGGTTCTTCATGTTGAATTGTTGTGGTCATGACAATAGCAGTGGGGTCTACGTCGATGATATGTCTTTTCCCATTATTTTCAGAATCAGATTCTGAATCCAGGTTTGGCTCCTTGTCTTTGATCTCAGCCACCAATGATTGTTTTGAGCGACATTCATCGGTGTTGTGCCAGGGGATTTTGTGGAAATCGCACCATTTTTCGGTTTCCTTCTTTGTCTTCCTGTGTCTTGGAATGGTTTTCAGGAGACTGTTTGTTAGGGCTATCTTTTTCATGCTTTGGTTGTTGTAGATTTGCAGACCTGAACTCTCGTTTGTTCTGGTGCTTAAATTTTTGCTCGATTTTAACAACATATTGATAGGCAACATCGAGTGATGAGATGTCCAGAAAATCCATTTCAGTTTGGATGTATCTGTGTAGAGCCCCACGGTATTTCAGAACCAAATGTCATTCAGAGTCTTTGATACCCAGCTTGGTGCACAAGGTATGGAAGCTATTGGTGAACTCCGAAACTGATTGTCCCTTCTCTTTCCGCAGTGTGGTCGATCTCATGTACTGGTCCTCATAGTTGCCAACATGGTAATACTATTCCTTTACCGCATCCACAAATATATCCCAAGTGGTCTCGACCCCATATATTCTAGACTCCTCTGTGGAACTCTGCTCCCAGTAAGTTTCCCACCAATGTTTGACATGGGGGAGAGCCTTAAGGAGTGCGAATGTGATCTTTTCCTTGTCTAAAAAATTATGAACAGAGAAATAACCTTCTAGCAGATTTAACCATTTATCTAGGGCATCTGCATCTATTTGACCTTCAAATACGGGAATATCAAAATTAACCTGTACCTTCAAAGGCGAGGTGCCTCCAAAGTGGTCTCTTGATGAAGATGCACCTGATTCTATCGGGAGGCGTTGAAGGATGTGGGAAAAATTCTCCATCATTTCGTCCCTCTGTCGCGTGAGAGCTTGCTCAAGCAACAGACTGATAGGATCGTCTACTCCGTGTTTTTATTTTCTTCTGCCATTGAGGATTTCTTGGGTGTGCGAGAGAGATTGTATTCAAGAGAGACAAGATCGAGACCCAACTTGCTATACTCGGACCTCGTTGGGGACATGCACTGAAAAAATGATCAAGAGCATCCTGCTCTGATACCACTGATCCGGATTATTTTCGGCACGAAATGAGATCGGAGATATAATAAAGAAATGTACAGAGATATTGCAGATATTCAATAATATAACAGAAATGTATCATAGACACAACCATAAACACAGATATACAATAATACACGATTTCTATTAATCAGAGAAATGTACAGAGACTGTAAAAATACAGACTAAAAGACTCGCTAGAATTATGGCAGCTTATCTCTGAGAAGAGATGTGACGGCTACTTGCATTCGCAAGAAGATGATTACAATGAGGCTCTGAAGGCCCTTTTACAATAAATGAGAATGCCAAAAGTCCTAAACATCCAAAAACCTAACCCTAGGAGATGAAGCGCCAAAAGTCATGTGGGCCCCGTTTGGGTAAGTGAGTACATCAACTTCCCGGGGTCGTAACTTTTGCATACGATCTCCGTTTTAGGCGTGTGATAGCTCGTTTGAAAGGTATCATCGAGGAGATTCATTTTGGGGTCTCAATCATGCCTTTGAATATTATTGAGAACCTTTATCTCTAAAAACCTTCATTTGGGCCCTCAAAATGGCCCCAGAAGTTAAAACCTGCTAAAAATAGTAAATTACCAAAATTGCCAAAAACATGTTTTGGGATAGTTGGAGAAGGTGGGTGGCCACCGATATCCACCTCGATTAGGGGTACCCCCTCTACATGGTACGGGAAGGATATTCCCCCGGTTGGGGGGTCTGGGGGCAAGCGGGCCCCCAGCGGGGGTTCGGGGGGAAATCCCTCGAAGTAAAAATTGCCTTGTAAATGTATATTGTAATTTCATTGTAAATCTGGACCGTTCATTATAAGGTCGCAGATCTAACGGTAGAAATTATGTTAGGGATTTTTCCCTAGAAGGAAACCCTCTTTTATGAGTGAAATGTATTACATCTATGGTTGATGGCGAACATTGTATTATGAAATAGGAGACTGTGAGAGAAATAAGAGGAAGTTACACTGAGTTTGTTGTAGGTTGTATCCCTTCATATGTTGGATAATAATAAAGGAAGGACCTGGCAATTTCTCTGGTGGATGTATCCCACACTAGGTGAACCACATAAATCTACGTCTCTATTGTATTGTGTATCTTCTATGTTTTGTTTCCGCATTTGTTTTATTTTATTGCTCCACGGTCCTGTTATTCTAACACATCTTTGCTCAACTTACAACTGGTTTGCATGGAAGTGAAAAATGGTTTGCAATCTTCCATTCTGAACCTCTTTAGCATTTCTCTAATATACTTGGTTTGAGAAATAAAAATTCCTTGGTTGCTTTGACATATCTAAAGTCCCAGAAATAAGGATAGTTCTCCAAGTAATGACATTTCAAATTCATTCTTCATGTCTTTTTCAAATTTCTAGCTTAACCTGTCATCATCACTACCAAAAATAATATCATCAACATAAACTTCAATTAATAAAATATTACCTTGACTTACCTTGATGTAGAGGTTGTTGTCTGCACTTCCTTTTCTAAACCCTACCTACTGCAAATGCTTATCCAGTCTGGAGTACCATGCTCTAGGAGCCTGTTTTAGACCATACAAGAACTTCTTTAATTTACACACATAGTTTGTGTTCTCTGACAACTGAAATCCTTTTGGTTGTTCAATGTAGAATTCTTCTTCAAGTTCCCCATTCAGAAAAGATGATTTTACGTCCATCTGATATACTTTAACATTTTTGGAGCATGCATAAGCTAAAAGAAAATGGATTTCTTCCATTCTGGAAACTGGGGAAAATGTCTCTTCAAAGTCGACTCCTTCAATCTGTGCATATCCTTTACATACCAATCTATTTTTGTTCCTTGTAACCTATCCATCTTCACTCAATTTATTCCTGAAAACCCATTTTGTGCCGATCACATTCTTATTCTTTGGTCTTGGAACCAATTCCCAATTGTCATTTTTCTCTATTTGATCCAATTCTTCATCCATGGCCTTATTCAAAAATTCATCCTTCCTGGATTCTTCAAAATAGTTTGGTTCAATTGTAGAGAAGAGTTCTAGGTGTGTTTGTTCCAGTGAATGGATTTTTCTTCTAGTCACAACTCCTGCATCTTTGTTTCCAATAATCTGATCTGAAGGATGATTCTTCTATACTAGTTTTCCAGGTGTCTTTGGAGATACTTGTTGAACTTGCTCTTCTGCTTTTGTCGAATTCTCTTCATCTTCATCTTCCTCTTCTACCTCTTTTTCATCTTCTTCTTCGACAAGTTGTTCCATTGATTTGTTTTTTTCTTCATTTGATTCTAGTCTGCCTGTTTCATCAATTGTTACGTTGATGCTTTCCACAACTTTGTTTAATATTAGATTTTAACACTTGTATGCTTTCCTTGTACTTGAGTAACCAACAAGTATTCCTTTGTCCACACGAGAGTCAAAATTTCCCATTCTGCCATCTTCTCTTTTGATGTAGCATTTGCTTCTAAAAACTCTGAAGTGCTTCACAATTGTTGGTCTTCCTTTCCATTGCTCGTAGGGAGTTTTGTGAGTGTTGTTTCTAAGTATTACTGCAAGATACCAGATATAATAAATATGTAGAACATAAAGAAAATGCTAGAAATGACAGAATAAAAGTAATATAACCAGCATAATCTCCATAATAACACATAAATGATATAAGAACAACAACATAAATAACACTTTGATTTGGAAAGCAATGTTCACGGGCCTCTTCGAGGGGGCAACCTCCAGTTGAGCAGTTCTCTATTACAATAATCTCCAAGCTAGGGTTTTCATACCCTTGACCCTTATTTATACTAAATATGTCTATCAAGAGAAGCATCGAGAGGAATATCCTTCTAGAAGCGGAAGATTCTATTAGGTCTTCTTACATCTGCCTTATTCTATTTTATTGAAAGGCCTTATTAATATTGACCTTTATTACATCTGAATATATTGATCTACCTATGTGTAGGTTAGGACCCTATCATGTTTTCCCCCTTAAAAACAACCTTGTCCTCAAGGCTTGAGATGTGGAAACTACTTCAGAATGGTAGCTGGTTCCCAAGTGGCATCTGTTGGAGTCGTATCTTTCCACTGGACTAGCACTTCCTTGATGGTTCTCTGACACAGGCGATGCTCACGCTGGTCCAAAACTGCTTCTAGTTGTAGCCAAATGGATCCTTCTTCAGCTAACTCTGGAAGGTTGGTTTGAATTTGGCACCTAGTTCCAATCACCTTGTTTAAGCATGAAACATGAAAAACAGGATGTAGCTTCGACTGACTGGGCAAAGCTAACTGATATGTGACTTGTCCCACATGCTTGAGAACTGTATAAGGACCATAAAATTTGGGTGCTAGCTTCTGACAATGCTTAGCCTTGAGGGAAGTTTGCTTGTATTCTTGCATTCGTAGAAACACCTAATCCCCTTTGACAAATTGACGTTCAGAGCGACCTTGATCTGCTTGTTGCTTCATGCGATTCTGTGCCATGACCAAGTTCTCTTTAAGGGTACGATGAATATCCTCTAGAACTGGTCGAGAGGATATTATTCATACCCTTAAAGAGAACTTGTTCATGGCATAGAATCGCATGAAGCAACAAGTAGATCAAGGTCACTCTGAATGTCAATTTGCCGAAGGGGATCCGGTGTTTCTGCGACTGCAAGCATACAAGCAAACTTCCCTCAAGGCTGAGCATTGTCAGAAGCTAGCGCCCAAATTTTATGTTCCTTATACAGTTCTCAAGCATGTGGGACAAGTCGCATATTAGTTAGCTCTACCCAGTCAGTCGAAGCTACATCCTATTTTTCATGTTTCATGCTTAAACAAGGTGATTGGAACTAGGTGCCAAATTCAAACCAACCTTCCAGAGTTAGATGAAGAAGGATCCATTTGGATACAACTAGAAGTAGTTTTGGACCAGCATGAGCATCGCCTATTTCATAGAACCATCAAGGAAGTGCAAGTCCAGTGGAAAGATACGACTCCAACAGATGCCACTTGGGAACCAACTACCATTCTGAAGTAGTTTCCACATCTCAAGCCTTCAGGACAAGGCTGTTTTTAAGGGGGCAGACATGATAGGGTCCTAACCTACACATAGGTAGATCAATATATTCAGATGTAATAAAGGTCAATATTAATAAGGCCTTTCAATAAAATAGAATAAGGAGGATGTAAGAAGACCTAATAGAAGCTTCCTCTTCTAGAAGGATCTTCCTCTAGATACTTCTCTTGATAGACATATTTAGTATAAATAAGGGTCAAGGGTATGAAAACCCTAGCTTGGAGATTATTGTAATAGAGCACTACTCGACTGGAGGTTGCCCCCTCAAAGAGGCCCGTGAACATTGCATTCCAAATCAAAGTGCTATTTATGTTATTGTTCTTATATCATTTCTGTGTTATTATGGAGATTATGCTGGTTATATTACTATTATTCTGTCATTTCTAGCATTTTCTTTATGTTCTACATATTTATTATATCTGGTATCTTGCATTAATCCTCAGAAACAACACTGAAAAAACTCCCTACGAGTTATGGAAAGGAAGACCAACAATTGTGAAGCACTTCAGAGTTTTTGGAAGAAAATGCTACATCAAAAGAGAAGATGGCAGAATGGGAAATTTTGACTCTCGTGTGGACAAAGGAATACTTGTTGGTTACTCAAGTACAAGGAAAGCATACAAGTGTTACAATATAATATTAAACAAAGTTGTGGAAAGCATCAACGTAACAATTGATGAAACAGGCAGACCAGAATCAAAGGAAGAAAAAAAGAAATCAATGGAACAACTTTTCGAAGAAGAAGATGAAAAAGAAGTAGAAGAGGAAGAGGAAGATGAAGAGAATTCGACAGAAGCAGAAGTGCAAGTTTAGCAAGTATCTCCAAAGACACCTAGAAAACTAGTATAGAAGAATCATCCTTCAGATCAGATTATTGGAAACAAAGATGCAGGAGTTGTGACTAGAAGAAAAATCCATTCACAGGAACAAACACACCTAACACTCTTATCTCCAATTGAACCAAACTGTTTTGAAGAATCCAGCAAGGATGAATTTTTGAATAAGGCCATGGATGAAGAATTGGATCAAATAGAGAAAAATGACAATTGGGAATTGGTTCCAAGACCAAAGAATAAGAATGTGATCGACACAAAATGGGTTTTTAGAAATAAATTGAGTGAATATGGACAGGTTACAAGGAACAAAGATAGATTGGTATGTAAAGGATATGCACAGATTGAAGGAGTCGACTTTGAAGAGACATTTTCCCCAGTTTCCATAATGGAAGCAATCCATTTTCTTATATCCTATGCATGCTCCAAAAATGTTAAAGTATATCAGATGGACATAAAATCATCTTTTCTGAATGGGGAACTTGAAGAAGAATTCTACATTGAACAACCAAAAGGATTTCAGTTGTCAGATAACACAAACTATGTGTGTAAATTAAAGAAGTTCTTGTATGGTCTAAAACAGGCTCCTAGAGCACGGTACTCCAGACTAGATAAGTATTTGCAGTAGGCAGGGTTTAGAAAAGGAAGTGCAGACAACAACCTCTACATCAAGGTAAGTCAAGGTAATATTTTATTAATTGAANTTTATGTTGATGATATTATTTTTGGTAGTGATGATGACAGGTTAAGCTAGAAATTTGAAAAAGACATGAAGAATGAATTTGAAATGTCATTACTTGGAGAACTATCCTTATTTCTGGGACTTTAGATATGTCAAAGCAACCAAGGAATTTTTATTTCTCAAACCAAGTATATCAGAGAAATGCTAAAGAGGTTCAGAATGGAAGATTGCAAACCAGTTTTCACTCCCATGCAAACCAGTTGTAAGTTGAGCAAAGATGTGTTAGAATAACAGGACCGTGGAGAAATAAAATAAAACAAATGCGGAAACAAAACACGGAAGATACACAATACAATACAAACATAGATTTACATGGTTCACCTAGTGTGGGCTACGTCCACCAGAGAAATTGTCAGGTCCTTCCTTTATTATTATCCAGCATATGAAGGGATACAACCTACAACAAACTCGATGTAACTTCCTCTTCTTTCTCTCACAATCTCCTATCTCATAATACAATATTCGCCATCAACCATAGTTGCAATACATTTCCCTCATAAAAGAGGGTTTCCTTCTAGGGAAAAAACCCTAACATAATTTCTACCATTAGATCTGCGACCTTATAATGAATGGTCCATATTTACAATGAAATTACAATATACATTTACAAGGCAATTTTTGCTTCGGGAGATTTTCCCCCGAACCCCCGCTGGGGCCCGCTGGGGCCCGCTTGACCCCAGACCCCCCAACCAGGGGGATATCCCTCCCAGACCATGCAGAGGAGGTACCCCTGATCTAGGTGGATATCAGTGGCCACCCACCTTCTCCAATTGGCCCAAAACATGTTTTTGGCAATTTTGGTAATTTACTATTTTTAGCAGGTTTTAACTTCTGGGGCCATTTTGAGGGTCCAAATGAAGGTTTTTCGAGATCTAGGTTCTCAATGGTATAGAAATCTATGATTAAGCCCCCAAAATAAATCTCCTCTATGATACCTTTCCAACGAGCTATCACACGCCTAAAACGGAGATCGTATGCAAAAGTTACGACCCCGGGAAGTTGATGTACTCACTTACCCAAACGGGGCCCACATGAATTTTGGCACTTCATCTCCTAGGGTTAGGTTTTTGGATGTTTAGGACTTTTGGCATTCTCATTTATTGTAAAAGGGCCTTCAGAGCCTCATTTTAATCATCTTCTTGCGAATGCGAGTAGCCGTCACATCTCTTCTCAGAGATAAGATGCCACCATTCTAGCGAGTCTTTCAATCTGTATTTTTATAGTCTCTGTACATTTCTCTAATTAATAGAAATCATGTATTACTGTATATCTGTGTTTATAGTTGCGTCTCTGATACATTTCTGTTATATTATTGAATATCTGCAATATCTTTGTACATTTCTTTATTATATCTCCGATCTCATTTCGTGCCGAAAATAATCCGGATCAGTGGTATCAGAGGAGGTTGCTCTTGATTGTTTTTTTAGTGCATGTCCCCGATGAGGTCCGAGTATAGAAATTTGGGTCTTGAGATTGTCTCTCTTGAAGACAATCGCTCTCACACACCCAAGAAACCCTTAATGGTAGAAGAAAAGAAAAACGACGAAGCAGACGAACCTATCAGTCTGTTGCTTGAGCAAGCTCTCACGCGACAGAGGGACAAAATGATGGAGAACTTTTCCCACATCCTTCAACGCCTCCCGATAGAATCAAGTGCATATTCATCAAGAGACCACTTTGGAGGCACCTTGCCTTTCAAATGCCCCTAGATAAATGGTTAAATCTGCTAGAAGGTTATTTCTCTGTTCATAATTTTTCAGACAAGGAAAATATCACATTCGCACTCCTTAAGGCTCTCCCCCATGTCAAACATTGGTGGGAAACTTACTGGGAGAAGAGTTCCATAGAGGAGTCTGGAATATACCGAGCCCACTTGGGATTTATTTGTGGATGTGGTAAAGGAACAGTATCACCCTGTTGGCAACTATGAGGACCAGTACATGAGATGGACCACACTGCGGCAAGAGAATGGCCAATTAGTTTTGGAGTTCACCAATAGCTTCCATACCTTGTGCACCAAGCTGGGTATCAAAGACTCTAAATGAAATTTGGTTCTGAAATACCGTGGGGCTCTACACAGATACATCCAAACTGAAATGGATTTTCTGGACATCTCATCACTCGGTGTTGCCTATCCATATGCTGTTAAAATCGAGCAGAAATTTAAGCACCAGAACAAACGAGAGTTTGAGTCTGTAAATCTACAACAACCAAAGCATGACAAAGATATCCCTAACAAAAAGTCTCCCGAAAACCAGTCCAAGACACAGGAAGACAAAGAAGGAAACCAAAAAATGGTGTGATTTCCACAAAATCCCCTGGCACAACACCAATGAATGTCGCTCAAAACAATCATTGGTGGCTGAGATCAAAGACAAGGAGCCAAACCCGGATTCAGAATCTGATTCTGAAAATAATGGGAAAAGACAGATCATCGATGCAAACCCCACTACTATTTTCACGAAAACAACAATTCAACTAGAAGAACCAACAGATCGAAAAGAGGGGGAGCGACTTTTTCATTCACAGATGTGGCTGAAGGGGAGCCCGCTTCTTTTTATTATTGATAGCGGAAGCCAAAAAAACCTCATCTCAACAGAGGTCGTCAAACAGTTGGGATTGTCGACAACACCACACCCGCAACCATACAACATCGGGTGGCTTCGCCAAGGACGAGATCTTCATGTCAGCCAGCAGTGTCGATTTTCATACGATATCCAACCCTTCAAGGATGAGGTATTATGTGATGTTTCCCCACTGGATATCTGTGATGTTCTCTTGGGCCAGCCATATATGTGGAAACACCATGCTATCTATGAGTCTCGACCCCGTAGTGTCATTATTACTCTGGGGGGTCATCTCTACAGGATACCAGAGGTAGTTCCAACTATTGCCCCACCTAAATAGTGTCGCAAGGTAGTATCTCACACTACAAAATTCATCTTCTCCACAATCTATTCAAGGGGTGAACAGAAGGATACTGCAACTACCACAGCTTCGGCCCAAGCACCTTCTATCCAATAGAAGCAGGTCGACAAGGTTGCAGCAAAGCACAAAGATTCCTTCTGCACACATTCATCTAAAATAGACACACTAGATAAAAAGGTCCAAACCTTCCAAACAAAGGTCCGCGATATCCTTCAACAAGCTAAGCAACGCCACATCTCCAGCAAGGCAAGCGGATCACCAAGATTCAGATTCAGCAATCGCTTTCCCCTCTCCCTCGGGAACTCAACGCAATGGAGACCTTTGCTTCCTAAGGAGGGAGGATTTATCCAGGTGGATATCGGTGGCCACCCACCTTCTCCAACTGGCCCAAAACATGTTTTTGGCAATTTTGGTAATTTACTATTTTTAGCAGGTTTTAACTTCTCGGGCCATTTTGAGGGCCCAAATGAAGGTTTTTCGAGATAGAGGTTCTCAATAATAGAAAAACGCATAATTGAGCCCCCAAAATGAATCTCCTCAATGATACCTTTCCAACAAGCTATCACACGCCTAAAACGGAGATCGTATGCAAAAGTTACGACCCCGGGAAGTTGATGTACTCACTTACCCAAACGGGGCCCACATGACTTTTGGYGCTTCATCTCCTAGGGTTAGGTTTTTGGATGTTTAGGACTTTTGGAATTCTCGTTTATTGTAAAAGGGCCCTCAAAGCCTCATTGTAATCATCTTCTTGCGAATGGAAGTAGCCATCACATCTCTTCTCAGAGATAAGCTTCCACCATTCTAGGGAGTCTTTCAGTCTGTATTTTTACAATCTCTGTACATTTCTCTGATTAATAGAAATCATGTATTACTGTATATATGTGTTTATGGTTGCATCTCTGATACATTTATGTTATATTATTGAATATATGCAATATCTCTGTACATTTCTTTATTATATCTCCGATCTCATTTCGTGCCGAAAATAATCCGGATCAACCCCCCCTCTTCACTCCCCCTTGTGGAAGAGTGTACATACTTCTGGGGTGTAAATACTTCATGGGGTATAAACACAACTGAAAGTAAAAGACCTCTGAATTAGGAAGATAATCAGGCTCCACAACCAACAATTTCCCACTTGGAGACTGATCTCAAGAAATCCACCGTTGTTGTATATGTTGGACCCTGAACCTTCTTGGACCTGGAAAATTTCTCATCTTCATCTTCATTCTTGAAGACCAACTAAAACTGAGAAGGAACTTAGTTTCTCCCTGGTTACTCCCTTTGTTAACATGTCTGCAAGATTTTGGCTACTGTGTATCTTTTCCAACTTCAAACGTCCATCTTCCAAGGCTGATCGTATGAAGTGGTACCTCAAATGTATATGCTTAGTCTTCGAATGGAAGGTTGAGTTCTTTGCAAGATGAATGGCACTCTCACTGTGACAGTACATCCTACTATTCTCTTGCTTCTTTCCCAATTCCTTCATAAACCTCTGTAACCAAATCATCTCTTTACTAGCCTCTGTAGCAGCAACATACTCTGCCTATGTTGTTAAAAGTGCAACAACCTTTTGCAGTTTTGAAATCCAACTTACTTCTATTCCACGTATAGTAAAAACATACCCTGTGGTACTCCTCTTGCTATCTTTATCACCTGCCATATCTGAATCAACATATCCCTGTAGAAAATTGTCTGAACCTCCAAAACATAATGCATGAGTAGTGGTACCTCTCAAATACCTGATAATCGACTTTACTGCCTCCCAATGTTATTTACCTGGATTGTTCATATACCTGCTCACAACTCCCACTACATGTGCAATATCTGGTCTTGTGCAAACCATTGCATACATCAAGTTGCCAACTGTTGATGAATAAGGGACCCTGGACATGTATTCTATCTCCTCCTATGTCTTGGGACACATTTCCTTAGTTAATTTGAAATGGTTGGCCAAAGGTGCACTAACTAGTTTTTCATTCTGCATTCTAAACCTCTCCAACACCTTCTCTGTGTACTCACCCTGAGACAATGTCAGTTTGCGATTTTTCCTGTCTCTTGTTATTCTCATACCAAGTATTTTATTTGCAGCACCCAAATCCTTCATCGAAAATGAATTGGCTAATTTTTTCTTCAACACATTTATATCCTGCATATTAGACCCTACAACAAGCATGTCATCTACATACAATAGAAAGATAATAAATCTTCCATTTTCTAGCTTTTTAAAATAAACACATTGATCAGAATGACATCTACTATAACCAGTTTTTGTCATAAACTTGTCAAACTTTAGATACCACTGCCTTGGAGCTTTCTTTAAGCCATATAATCTCTTATTCAACTTGCATACCAAATTCTCCTTCCCTTTGACCTCACACCCCTATGGCTGCTGCATATAAATCTCTTCCTCCAAATCCCCATGGAGAAAAGTTGTTTTTACATCTAACTGTTCAAGATGCAAATATTCTACTGCCACAAGACTTAAAATAGTTCTAATTGAAGTCATTTTAACAACAGGAGAAAATATTTCATCAAAATCTATACCTTTCTTTTGTGCAAACCCCTTTACAACAAGTCTAGCCTTGTACTGTTTTTCTCCTCCATCTTCTTCCTTCAACATGTAAACCCATTTATTCTGCAATGCTCTTTTTCCTGCAGGCAACTAAACCAAGTCCCAAGTATGGTTATTTACCAAGGAATCCATTTCCTCTTTCATGCCTTTCTCCCACTTCCTTTTGGTTTCCACCTGCATTGCCTCTTCATAACACTCTGGTTCACCAAAATCAGTCAACAATAAATAATGCAATGAAGGAGAGTATCGTTCAGGGGGTATACTTAACCTGTTAGATTTTCTAACAACACTTGTAGGTGTTTGAGGTACCTGCTACTCCTGTTGTTGTACATTTTGATTTTTTGGTTCCTTTGGAATTTCTTTTCCAGTGATCTCATCAAGCACTGTGTATTCTTGTTTTTCTTCTTCTTGTTTCTTTCCCTGCAACTGATCTTTGTACATGACCTTCTCATTGAATATGACATCTCTACTCCTAATGATTTTGTTATTTTCATAATCCCATAAGCGATAACAAAAATCATTAACACTGTATCCAATAAAGGTACACTTCTTGGATTTAGACTCAAGCTTTGTTCTATTTTCTTTATCAATATGGACAAATGCTTCAGAACCGAAATTTTTCAAAAAAGAATAGTTTACCTTTTTTCTTGTCCATTCCTCCTCTAGAATTCTACCATCCAAAGAGCTTAAAGGTCCTCTGTTTATTAAGTAAACAAAAATATCTACAGCATCTGCCTAGAACTGTAAGGGAAAACCAACATGAAATCTCATACTCCTTGCACACTCCATTATTGTCCTGTTCATCCTTTCTGACACACCATTTTCTTGTGGTGTTCTTGGAACTATATTCTCTCTACGAATCCCATGGTATGAACAGTAATCATCAAACTCCTTGCTGCAATATTCACCTCCATTATTTGATCTGAGACACTTCAACTTTTTTCCTGTCTCATTCTCAACCAAAGATTTCCATTTCTTAAAAGTATAAAAAACATCACATTTTTGTCGAATGCAATAAACCCAAGTTTCTCTAGTTGCATCATCAATAAAAGTAATATAATAATGAGAGCCACCAAGAGATGATACTTGAGCTGGTCCCCATACATCTGTATGCACAAGATCTAACCTTTCACTCTTCTTTTCTTTTCCGACTCTGAGAAATCTCACTCTCTTCTGTTTTCCATAAACACAATGTTCACAAAAGTCCAAATCAATGTGTTTAAGATCTAGCAACAAATTTCTTTTGTGAAGTATCTGCATCCCCTTCGCACTCATGTGTTCAATCCTATGATGCCACAGTGTTGTATCCACTCCTGTAGAAGCTAAAGAGATAGAAGAGTCAATATTACCAGTAAATAAATACAATGTACCTACCTTCTCTCCTTTCTCTATCACCAATGATCCTTTGATGACCTTCCACATCTTATCTGTAAATATGGATATACAACCTTCACTTGCCAACTGCCCTGTTGAAATTAGATTTTTCCTTAAATCTAGAACATGTCTTACCTCTTTAAAAAACCATTGGTTTCCATTGTGTTTCTTTATTTTTACCTTTCCCATTCCAACAATTTTTCATGGTGCATCGTCACCCAAATGAACCTGTCCAAAATCACCTTGAACATAATCTAGAAAATGTTTCCTATGGGGTGTGGCATGAAATGAAGCCCCTGAATCTACTACCCAATACTCAAAAATATTATCTATAGAAAGAATCAAACCATCTTGTAAAACATCACCTGTTACATTTGCTTCCTGATTTCTCTCTCGCTGTCCATCTCTTTGTTTCTTTGGAGCATGGATGATTTTAGGGGCTAAATTTCGCTCATGGGCTAATTTCCCATGGTTTTTCCAAAAAAAATATTGGCTATTTTAAAAATGATTCGCCCAAATTCTATAGGATAAAATTATTTTACCTTAAAAATCACCAAAATTTTATAAAAACTATATAAAATACTTAGAAATTTGAATTATTTTACAAAATATCGCCAATCATTTATAGTTAGCATATGAAGGATTAGTAAGATTTGCCAAGGTTTATAAATTTTAAAATAAATTTCCATCCTTAAAATCATCCCTTTGGAGCTCTGCAATCTTTCTTCAGATGTCCTTTCTTCCCACAATTCCAACACTCTATCTTTCCAAGTCTGGATTTGGATATGCCCTTCCTAGAATTCCCACGGTTCCTGAAACCCTTTCCTCTATCCTTTTGTCTTCCCCTGTTCTCCATGTTCAACGCATTTCCTGATGTCTCACCTTTGCTTTTCCATCGCATTTCCTCACTAAGGATAACACCAACAACATCATAAAATTTTAAAGTATTTGAACCAGAGACAGAGTTACTTACAACCATGACCAAGCCATTCCAGCTTTCTGGCAATGAGCACAAGATTAGAAGAGCCCTGACCTCATCATCAAAGTCCACTTTTATAGAGCTTAGTTGATTAGTAACCATATTAAAATCATTTAAATGATCTGCAACAGACCCACCTTCCAACATCTTCATATTAAATAGTCTCTTCATTAGAAATACTTTATTGGACGTCGAGAGTTTTTCATACAATTTGGCCAATGCATCCATCAAACCCTTCGTTGTCTTTTCTTTGGAAATATTGAAATTCTCCGATGCTGCCAAGCTTAGCCATATCATTCCTAGAGCCTTTTTGTCAAGAATCTCCCATTCTTCATCCTTCGTAGCCACCAGCTTCTTTGCTATTCCGCCCAATCGTAGGAATAGATCCTTCTAATATAAATAGTTTTCCATCTGCATCTTCCATAACTTGTATTTTTGGCCGTTAAATTTCTCGACCCTAAACTTTCCATCTTTTGACATTGCTCCCACTCAAACCAGAAACCCTCTTTTCCTATGAGTTACCTTTTTCTCTGATACCAATTGTTAGAAAAACAGGACCGTGGAGAAATAAAATAAAACAAATGAAGAAACAAAACACAAAAGATACACAATAAAATAGAGACATAGATTTACATGGTTCACCCAATGTGGGCTATGTCCACCAGAGAAATTGCCAGGTCCTTCCTTTATTATTATCCAACATACGAAGGGATACAACCTACAACAAACCCACTGTAACTTCCTCTTCTTTCTCTCATTGTATCCTATCTCAGAATACAATATTCACCATCAACCATAGCCGCAATACATTTCCCTCATAAAAGAGGGTTTTCTTCTAGGGAAAAAACCCTAAAATAATTTCTACTGTTAGATCTACGACCTTATAATGAACGGTCCAGATTTACAATGAAATTACAATATACATTTACAAGGCAATTTTTTCTTTGGGGGATTTGCCTCGAACCCCCGTTAGGGGCTTGCTTGCCCCCAGACCCCCAGCCGAGGGGATAGCCCCCCTAGACCCCACAGAGGGGGTACCCCCCCTCTGCACTCCCCCGTGTGGAAGAGTGTACATACTTTTGGGGTGTAAGTACTTCATGGGGTATAAACATGGTTGAAAGTAAAATACTTCTGAATCAGGTAGATAATCAAGCTCCACAACCAACAAGATGATGATTCGAAGTCTACAGATCAGAGGCAATACATGTCAATGATTGGCAACCTACTATATGTGACAACATCTAGACCAGATGTAATGTAGACAGTTGGACAGGTGGCACAATTTCAAGCAGCACCAAAGGAATCACATGTATTACCAGTAAAGAGGATCTTCAGATATCTCAAAGGAACATAAGAGTTTGGATTATGGTATCCAAAAGGAAAAGATCTATCAAACCAGTGGAGCAACGTTCTACCTAGGTGAGTGTTTGGTATCATCGCTAAGAAAGAAACAATCATCAGTATCTCTATCTATAGCCGAGGAAAAGTATATTGCAGCAACAACATGTTGTACACAGGTTCTTTGGATGAAACAAACTTTGACAGATATACAGGTTGAGTATGATGAGTCCATTCCAATATATTTTGATAATACAAGTGCCATTAGTATCTCAAAAAACCCGATGATGCACTCCAAGATGAAGCACATTCCAATCAAGTATCACTTTCTACGGGAACATGTTGCAGAAAAGAACATCAGAGTTGAGTATGTGGGCACAAAAGAACAAGTGGAAGACGTATTTACAAAACCACTTCCACGAGAAGCCTTTGAATATCTTTGCCAAAGACTTGGAGTTATTTCTACTCCCAAATGAATGCTTTTTGAATACTTTTTGAATGCTTATCTTATATATCTTAGATGTACACGAGGAAGCACCATAAGAGGATAGTTCAGTCAAGGGGAGCAACCTCAGATGGAAAGATACCTTTGTCATTGATGACAAAGGGGGAGAGATTTATCAGATGCAAAGGATAGAGGCATGGTTCCAGGGGGAGCATGAGTGATATGATTTCATTATTGCATCAGAGTGTTGTCATCAATGCCAAAGGGGGAGATTCTTGATTAAAATTGGTTGTCATTGATGTCAACCCTTGAAGAAAGCCCCGTAGCACAAGGGTTTGGGTAATGGACCCAATATTGTTTGATGTAAATATGACTCATTATTTTTTTTTCATGGTTAATAAGAAGTAAATATGGATGAACTCCAAAGTGGTTCCCTTATGGTGAAAGCCCTCACGGGAAGACGCTTTACGGAGTAAGAAAACCCATGATTAATTGTGGAATAATGAGATGAAGGAAAGTGAACTTTTTAGAGAAACTATCCTATATGGATAGTGCGTTTCATGCCATTTCCGGTGGTATGTGAAATGTAACATAACTCCTCATGGTTAGAGATTTATGGCCATGAGAAGTTGGAGACCACAGGTTTGGGTAATGGACCCAAGTTTGTTTGATGGGTAACGGTATGAGTTATGATATATTTTCATATAATACTATTCTATATGGATAGTACATGTCATTCAATTTCTGTTGGTATGTGGAACATCACATAACTCCTCACGGTTTGAGATTTATAGCCTTACGAAGTTGGAGGACCCTCATATGTCATCTAGAAGCCCCAAAAGGTCAAAGTAGTCAAAGTGGTTTAATATATTTTAAAAGGTAAATAATAAATTGACGTAATGAGTGTATTATAATTCAAAGTGAATACAAAATAAATTATTTCAATAATAATTTTAATGGAGAAATTAGAAGTGGGTTAACCCTAAAATAAGGAAAGTCATCCAAGTGACCTAGAAGATGATTTTAAGGAAGCTACTTGGAGAGTATAAATAAGAGGAAAGGCTCTCTCATTTCACAAAAACTTGAGAATATTGAATATAAATATGTATCTTAGGTAACCAAGGATAAATAAACTAGAATTTTGAGTGAAGGTGAAGAAAATAACGTCGAAATGCAAGGAAGGATAAATTATTTTGATGGTGCTTTCTAAGGTTTGTTATTTACAGGTCATCTCGCCATTTTCTCTATAATTTTTTTTCTATAATGATTCAGATAGTGAAATTGCTATGAAATTGAGAAAACATATCCAAGTATATGTGGTAAAAAATTCATCTTGTTGGGCGTTGTATTTTTTGAGTTACACTCCGTGGAACATAGGGTTTGTGGCTAGTCCTGAAACTAGTAAAAACTAGGTGTTTCGGGTAAAAACGTCATAACTTCTTCATAACAAATCCAAATTTAGTGAGACCAAATGTGTTAGTTAGGCTACATTCTTTAGTGTTCTTTTTAATATTTTTATAGAATTTAAATAAATATTTCATGTGGGGCACGCTCTACAAGGTCACTCTCTAGAATAAGCCAGAATCCAACAAGGTATGCCATTTTTTCTATAACTCATTTTCTGAGAGGTTCCAAGCAGTGAAACTTGGAGTAATTGCATAAATCATACTGACGAACATTTTGTATCATTTTTCAATCTTTATACATTACAGGTACAAATTTATGATTACTTCAAGTTAGGGTTGTTGACTAATCCAAAACTAGGCATGTGAAACTAAAAAAAAGTTTGATGAAAATGCTAGTCTCTTGTTGTTAAAGTTACGGAAGGTTTGCAGGAATGTGATCATATACACCAAGTGTATTACAGAGCTACAAATCATATTTGGATGATGAAATTGATGAGGGCCTTTGGTTGAGTTACATGATGAGTACATGGTTGAGACAAGTAGTTGATGAGTTGGCACATACATGATGTGTATAGTTTATGATGTTGGTTGATGAGTAGTTGACACATGATTTGTACATGGTTGGATGCACTTGTTTATGGTACAGGTTGATTACAGTTTGTTTGATACAGGTTGGTGCATGGTTGATGCACTTGTTTATGGTACAGGTTGATTACAGGTTGTTCGGTACAGGTTGGTGCATAGTTGATGCACTTTTTTATGGTACAGGTTGATTATAGGCTGAGGTACAGGTTGATGCATGGTTGATGCATGGTTCAAATTTATTGGTACAAATTTACAGCAATATATCTCATAGTGATAGTGTGACAGTGGTTCCATCATTCTACTTCTACTTCAGGGTGGCGAGACGGGGCAAGGACAGGTGGTTGTAGCCACCTTCTAGTTGTAGCCATAGAACATAGGGGGTTGTAGCCTCCTTCTGGTTATAGCCAGAGAATTGGGGAGTTGGAGCTTCCCTCAAGTTGTATCTTGAGAAACTAGGGGGTTGGAGCCTCCTTCCAGTTGTAGCTGGAAAACAAAGGAAGTTGGTGCTTCCAATGAATGTAATTCTTCAAGACATGTAAGAAAAAGAATTCCATGGTTTTCTCCCGATTTGGGTTTCCACGTAAAACAATGGTTTACTGTGTATGTGTATGATTGTTCATTTGGTCATTGCTTATTTACTCTGCATTTATTGGATGATAATGCTTTATTGATATAACACATGGATTATATGGTTAAAAATGATTAAATTTCTCTATTACTGATTCATCCCCCCTCTCAGTAATCCAACAGATTTAAGTTCTAAAGTGGTTTTGTGGTTACCTTTGTAAGTTGTCCCTTCAGCCTAAGAAATTTACTTAGTGTTAACATAGTCCAACCAATCAACTTGCATAAATGCATTTATCTCTCTATTGTACCATGTACTAAACAAAATTATCCATTTACACAATCCTTCTTCTTGAACCTATGGAATGTTAACTCTCATTTGACCTCTCCTTCCCTAACCATACCTCACTTTGTTTCTTCCATTCTCAATTCCCCTCATCCCTAATACACCATAACCCATTTGTGTTTTCCTATCTCACAACCATAGAAAATAATGTAATAGCATCCCTTACTACCCCTACACACATGTTGTCAGTTTCATCTCTCTCCCTCCTTATTCCTCACACCTTAATTCCCACATTTCTCTCAAGTAATATCACACCAGAATATCCAACATTCTTACCAAATCAAGGACATCATCTCATTCCAATATAGGCATAGACTCAAACTATTGATCAAGACTAGTCCTCATTTACTTAAAAGAGAGATATCACATAACATATTGCTTCTTTATCCATTCACATAATTCATATTTGGAACAATTATCTTCTACCTATTACTCAAATTTACAAGGACCTACAAAAAATTATTGCATTTTCCATATGGAGGGTCATTCAAAATATACTCCACACCGGTTATAGGATGTAGCAAAACATGCTCTCCCTCTTCTAACCATGCAACACAACATATATCTAGGCCATAAAACACCTTTTGTGCCTAGTATTTATACACCAACAATGATGCCCCACACTCCTAGATGTCAATATTCTCTTTCTCATTCCATTTTGTCAACATTTCTTTAGATCAATACTCATACACAAGTGGATTATCCAACATGTCCCGAATCCATTTTACATTATATTACATACCACTATCCTAGGATTTGGATTATTATCTACAATCTTGGAGAAATTTCTTAGTACATACCAAACATGACATTTATTGTTGAGGATGAGGATTTTTCTTTCAACATCAATTCTATCACACCAATACAACTAACACACTTCATTTCACCCTAAAATTTTATGGTGTCTTAAACACACCATATTGCACATCATGTATTGGGCCCTCTTCAGCATAGAGTCTAGATGTTCTCAAATTACATGAAGGCACTCCCAAGCTTTCACTCATTGGAGACATGCTTTCTAGTATAAAGATGTAGGTTTCTCCCCATAGAAAAATTTTCTCCCCATAGAAAAATGTATGGCTACTACCTTTCCATCCTCTCCATGGAAGGAAAATTATTTCAACCCGTACCTTTTACACTAAATAACCAAGCATAGTATGCAATTATATTCAATAGTAATCACTACTTTCTTTACACATTTATCCAGTGCACTCTCTAGTACTCCCCTTTATGGGTCATCTTCTTTCATATTTTCATTTCATTTATACATTTCAATATTACACATATCTAATTAAACCACTAGATATATCTCTCCATAGACATAGCATACTTGTTCTAGTAGATAATTTTTCCATTGGGTTCAAAATCTTCCCAACATCCATAGATCATGACCAATGGACATATCCTCATGACAATTAACACTTAGTTTTCAAGACTAGCACCAATCTCCCTATAGTGCAACCCTTGGTTGTAGCCCAACACTTAGCATTGAGGGATGTTTCTTATATCATTTTTCATATTATATATGCACTTTTATATCATAATCATGGTACTCCATTAGAGCCTTTTCTTTGTCATGATGCCACCAATTCACTCTAATGACTTGTGGGGATTTTTGCATCGGATCAAGAATAAAATGGGACAATGTTTTGGAACCTAGATACATGGTAATTCATCATCATAGCTTAGTTATTTAGTCTAAACCCCACACTAGTACATTATCAACTCTACACATCTCTAGTTAAGCTTCTATCATACTTCGACTTCCAAGATGGACTGCAATTCTTCACATGTTTTTGTGCACCATTGGATTTTTCTCTCCAAATATGAAACATCCTTGTTCCTTGGTCATTACCAACATGTAGGTCCACACAATAACAATCAAACTAGTCACATAATTTCCCACCATAATTCATTTATCTAGGTAGATACACCTCTTCTTGTAGTGCTATATTCAACATTATTGGATGTGTCTTGTAGTCTTGTTTCTCCCCCTAAAGGAATTCGTAAACCAATAATGTGAGGATGATTTCAATAAAATAATAAGAATTGATGTGGAACGTCATGGAACACTCCCCAATAAGGACACCTCACTAACAAAGTACCTTCCTTGAGGGTGCTTTTTGACTTTTCCAATATAATTCATGGATAGTTAGTTGTACCTTTCAAACCTCTAGCTACATGCCTTTGCATTATTCATATTTTCTTTCAAATTTCAAGATGTGTGAATTTAGTTTGTTATTTGTTTTAGTTAGATAGTTATGTTGAGTGGAACCATTGTAAAAATATAAAAGAAATTTGGATAGAAGAATAAAGTTAAGCATCTATTCTGATCCATTCATTGTTTTTTATTTTCTTCTCTGAATTATGGGCTTTAGTTGTAAGGTTTGGTAGAGAGATTCATTATGATAAGATTGAGCTCGACATGACTTCTTAACCTAACCAAAATTCCTTGTGTGGAAATGAGTGAGGCCTCCAACTCTAGATATCTTATTAACAAAATGCAAATAAGAGACTAGGACTTCTACTTCGAATGACATATATCTAGGATGTGTTTACTAGTCCTAACATTAAATTTATCATAGTTCTTTTGATCCTTCTATTCATGCAGTGCAAATTACATCCTCCACTTCTTTGTGTCTATGGTCTCTCTGATTATATTCCCATGGATTGAGGTGATTTCATTTACAAATTCTTCATCTCTGTATGAATCATACACAATTCACTAGCCACAACACAAGAATAATAGCAATATGTCGTAGTAGATGTAGGAGGATGAATAAAAATTTTGTTCTAGGAATTCTAGATGAAGATCATGAAGAGAGTGGGGAAGGAAAAATGGGAAGACATGATAAAACATTCAAAGAAAAGGAGAAGGGAATCAAGGGAACAATAATCTTGAGCACCCCCTTCACCTTTAAATCCATCTACACACATCAACACAAGCCTTGAATATAATGGCGTGCACTGGTCTTCACATACTTGAGGGGTGAATTCAATCATAAAGGATCTCCTTAATACTTCTAGTGGGCCATCATGGGTTTTGGCCCTTGTTTGCCTCATAGAATCTAGTGAATAATATGGACACTAGGGATCTCTCTTGCTTCTATGTTTCCACTACTACTTCTACTGCAGTCGCTATATCATCCTTTGTCTTAGATTTGATTTGAAAATGCACTATTGTGTACCAACAAATATTCTTTGTCCTGATGTATAACATATGTATCTCTGTAGTTTGCTTCCTTCACATGCTATGTATTCAGATTTCTGA
Organism: Picea engelmannii; assembly: GCA_009831015.1. NCBI lineage: Eukaryota > Viridiplantae > Streptophyta > Pinopsida > Pinales > Pinaceae > Picea > Picea engelmannii. The sequence continues at coordinate 1,056,979 of ML781508.1, forward strand.
GTATGATCTTCTTCTAGAATTGGTACCTGGTGCCACTTATAAAAAAATAGATGAGTTGTCAAAGTAAATTTTCAGAATATACTTTAAAAAATATGCACTTAAACATGTAGAACTGAAATGGTAGTTGAGTGAGAATTTCATATATGCTTCCTTTAGTTCAGTCTGTAGTCCATCTAATCTTGATTGAAATACTATGTTATTCAAGTTCCTGGCTTGTTAATAATATGTCGATTTTTAGTTCTAAAGATTGTGACGATTGACAAGGAATGTCCTAAATCCTATAATTAGTAATTTGTAGAGCTCGGTGATACCTTTCCAAAGTTATAAGGAACATGTGAAATGGAGCTCAGAGTCAAAAATTTATGGAAAACTATGATCGATTGTTCCATGAAAAGAAATGTGTGAAGAGCCTCGACACATGGTGTATCAACCGAAAAAGTGGATTCAGGATGATGCAAGTACGTCATTGTATCGATGAATGAGATGAATCTTAGGATTAAAAGACATAGACGACATGTGAAGAGGTTAAATATATCTTGAAAATTGATGTAAGGTTAAAAAATGTTTTGTATGGTTGGAGGTTTTTATAAAAATTATTAAATAAATGTTTTAAATGGGGCATAGATTATGGCCCCCCTCCACCTCATCCGTTCTTTGTATTTATGTTCCCTCACACCCACATGTATTTCTTAAAACATTAAACCATTTTCCCACCACCTTATATACCTCACACCTATGCCATTTAAACCATATTTATTATCTTAAACCATTTCACCTATATCAATTTCATGTTAAAACACATATCAAGACCAAGATCCTATTCACTAGCATATTTGGGTCATTTTGCGATGGTTGTTTTAACGCTCTTGTGATGAATATGGAGTCTTTGAAAAATCATTTTATGTCACGTGGAAAATGCAATGAACTTGAACAAACGTCGGAAGAGTGACAACATAGGCAATTGCGACAAAAAAAGAAATATCGTCGCCAATACGACAATATAGGCAAACTATGTGAAACCAACATTTTGTCTCAATTGCGACAACAACTTTCGTGGTTTATATAGAAAACATATTGCAATAATTTAATCGGTTGTCACACTAGTGATGACAACTTTTCATTGTTTACATAGAAAAACCATCGCATCAATTGAAGTTGTCATCGTGTGTGCGATGACAACTCTCCATTGTTTATATAACAAAACTGTTGCATCAATTGAAGTTGTCATCGTACGTGTGATGACAAATTTTTGTTTTTATATAGAGAAATTGTCGCAACAATTGAAGTTGTCGTCGCACATGCAACAAGAACTTTTCATTTTTTATACAGCAAAACCATCACAACATTTGAAGTTTTCGTCACACGTGCGACGACAACTTTTCGTTTTTATATAGCACAACTGTCACAACAATTGAAGTTGTCGTCACATAGGCGATGACAACTTTTCATTTTTATATAGCACAACTATCGCAACAATTGAAATTGGCGTCGCACAGGCGACGACATCTTTTTGTTGTTTATACAGCAAAATTGTCGCAACAATTAAGGTTTGTGTCACAATTGCAACAACCAATATTTATTTAAATAAAAAATATATATATTTTAGGTTGCAATTTTGATATTAATATTTTTTTTTTTAAGTAAAAAAGGGAGAATCCTTCTATTCAATCCATGAAAAAGAGCAAGTAATACAATGATTTGCGGACCCCTCAGAAAGAGAGTAGGGGATCATTTGAAACTAGCTTATGCTAAAAGAAAGCTCCATAGAGCGCGTGGGCAAAGCAAGATGGAAACATTACAATGCAAGGAGAAAGGGCCGGATCACTGTGTTGAGTGGTGAGGATCCTTTCTAACTTTTTTTTTCCGGACATCAATCCAACCAGAGGAGCTGGTAGGCTCAACAACCTTTACCACCAAAGCCAGGTGGTCCGAGGAAGTGCCATGATCTTGAGCTGCTGAAATCAGTTGTGTTTCTTTGTCGCTGTCCGAGTTGTCTGATTCATGAGGTCGCTTCTGAGTCACTGGGAGCGATGCGGTGATCATGATTGTGTCAATTGTTTCCCCTTTTTCGAGAGGTGGGTGTAGGGACTTAGTTGCGGGAAGTGAAATCATGACTTCTGAGTCTTCAGGATTTTGTATCGAGGCTGCAGGCTGGTTTTTTGGGTCGAGAGTTGGCT